>NMRB01001812.1:9227-24018 GCA_002633025.1 Notospermus geniculatus | reverse complement strand
TGTGTTAAGTTGACAGCTAAGTTTGCACCTTGCAAAAGTCCCTGTGTCATAAATGTATATTACACAAACCCACTTGAACGTTCAGGTGTGACAAGTCCCCCTGGAATAAAAGTCCGGACTAATTGTTCAGCGAGGGATTAGAATACAGTAGAGCCTCTCTATTAAGGACACCTTCGGGACTGACAAATGCTGTCCTTAATTGAGAGGTGTCCTGATTACTGAGGTTGAAATGAATAGAAATGACCAGTTTGGGACTGAACATTGGTGTCCTGATTAGAGAGGTGTCCTCCTGGCAGAGGTGTCCGTTAAGGGAGGTTCCACTGTATACATGTAGCTAGAGAGACCATGACCATTCGAATATAACCTTACAATAGCAGGCTATTGCTTGACGGATCTGCATTCCTAGGACGCTCATTCCTGTCACACCTGTCTTTTCAGTTCAGTGCTACATGTATTCGCTGAACGTATAATGGAACAAGTTTTATCAATGGTCTTATGGCGATTTGACCCAGTTTTCCATTGATGTCCACTAGCCGCTCGCTTATGAATTTTTGGTAATACACATTTATGACACAGGGGACTTTTGCATGGTGCAAACTTAGCTGGTCAACTTTAACACGACAGTGAGTGGACGAATAGCATTCGTATTTGCGCGGTTTGATCAATTTCCAAGTTCAACTAAGTGCGATCCGCCAAACGTGTATGAAATAAACTTTAGACATTTATATTACCTTCTAATCTGCTGGACGGAGGAACGAATTCGAAAAAAACTCTTCCTCAGCATTGTCGACACAGGGGGTACATTCACGACAACGACCCGTGTTTTGCCGAGATGGTGTCCCAATTTGATATATATGAATAAGCGATTTGCGAAAACATCGTTCGTTCTCGGTATGTGCACCGCAATAGGCCTAATGTCATCAAATATTATGAATACCACCATTGGCTACATGTATATGACGTCAGCATAATGACCGTATCACGTGAGTTATTTAGCGGGAACTACATGTAAAAGCAATGGCAACATTCAGAAACTGATTAATGCGTGGTGATGTGGTGCTATAGTGATTCTTTACTTTGTGCCATCACCAATACTCTCCTTTATCAGCGGCATATCCCGATAATAAACAGCAGTTAACTGAAACAACAACTTATCAGCCTTAAAAATCTGAAAGTGGATGGTGTCATCTCGATCTACAGGCTCCCAACTTTTGACCGTCAACTCGTCGCCAGGTTTACTTTCACCTTTATATGCAGAGACCATTCTTCGCAATGGAATATTAGCAAGATCACCAGTAAAATTCTGATATTTGCCAGTAAAAGAAGCCACGGCACCTGCATCTAAACAGAAACGCACATAACACGCCACGTTGGTATGGTGGTAGCCGTCCGCATCACTCCAGGCAACTGTAAGTGGGTAACTTATCGTGTTTTTTTCCGGTGTCCGAAGAATGTCGACTTTGAGGGATTCAACACCGGGGGTCTTTCCTCTGTTGAGTCGTCGCCGCAGAAACTCTGGTAGAGGAGTAGGCTTCCTAGTCCTTTTGCTCACTATCACCAACTGATTGACAGATGACGCCAATAGTATTCCAGTCGGCTCATGGTACATTTTGCTCAATGTGTTGTACGACGTTGTACCGACATACCCGGGCACCAATACATGGCGGAAAGCACCATGAAGGTTTCCTTTAAGGTAGAATCCACGCTCCCAGTCAATGGACAACGATACATAAAACGCTAAGTTTTCCTTCCACATACTTCTCTGAGATATTGGCTCACCGGTGTTCGGATCTACGACTTCATAGGCAATCACTGGGATTCCAGCAAATATTTTTTGTAGAGTCCACGGTGTGACATTTCCTGTTAAAGAGAAAAACAGAAAAAAATGGAAACAAGACAGAAGTCGATACTAAAAGCATAAATACCACACCCCGGTGTGTATATATTTATGGTATACGTGTTACATGGATGGTACAAAGCTTTAAGGGACCTTCCATTAAGGATTTCTGGCCCTGGCTCTATCCAGAACGTCAATACACACAGGTGTGACAGCGAACAACGTTCTAGGGATGTACATGTAAGTCCGCATGGGTTTGTTAAAGGTGTTGATCAGGATAGTTGTTGTCTGTCAACAAAGTCAATTTTTCCTGAGTGCAAGACACAACCACATCAGTGTTACTACATGTAATAAATGATACATAATTGTTCTGTCAACAATTTTTTCCCTGAGCACAAGACACCGCATCACCATGATACATTATAAAATGATAAATGAACAGTTGTCTCTCAAAAATTTTTTCCCTGAGTGCAAGCAATAACTACATAATAAATGATACGTGTATAATTTGTTCTTTCAACAAATTTTCCCCTGAGCGCAAGACACCACATCACAATGATACATGATTA
Source organism: Notospermus geniculatus (assembly GCA_002633025.1). Lineage (NCBI taxonomy): Eukaryota > Metazoa > Nemertea > Pilidiophora > Heteronemertea > Lineidae > Notospermus > Notospermus geniculatus. The sequence continues at coordinate 21,612 of NMRB01001812.1, read as the reverse complement.
AAAACACATGTACATGTAATATTGTCTGTCAAGAAAGTCCATTTTTTCCTGAGTGCAAGACACCATAACACCCTTACATAATAAATGATACATGTATAAATGGTCTGTAAACATTTTTTCCCTGAGCGCAATACACCACATCACCATAATACCTGGTAACTGATGAATGATTTTCTGTCAACATTTTTTTCCTGAGTGCAAGACACCACATCAGTGTTGCATAATAAATGATACATGTATAATTTGTTCTGTCAACAATTTTTTCCCTGAGTGAAAGAAACCACATCACCATGATACATGATAAAAACACATAATTGTTTGTTAACAAAGTCAATATTTTTCTAGAGTGCAAGAGGCACCACATCACTCTTACATAATAAATGACTGTGTATAACTGTTCTGTCAACAATGTTTTCCCTGAGCGCACTACAAGACACATCACCATGATACATGATAAATAACAGACGTAATTGTCAGTCACCGAAGTCAATTTTCCCTGGGTGCAAGACACTACATCACCATGATACATAATAACAAAAAAAAATTAAAATAGGTAAAGATAGAAAAACAGATAAAAGAATTGGCTAATACTATCAGCAATACTCTCCTTTTATATCAGCGGCATATCTCGATAATAAACAGCAGTTAACTGAAAACACAACTTATCGGCCTTAAAAATCTGAAAGTGGATGGTGTCATCTCGATCTTCAGGCTCCCAACTTTTGACCGTCAGCTCGTCGCCAGGTTTACTTTCACCTTTATATGCAGAGACCATTCTTCGCAATGGAATATTAGCAAGATCACCAGTAAAATTCTGATATTTGCCATTTAAAGAAGCCATGGCACCTGCATCTAAACAGAAACGCACGTAACACGCCACGTTGGTATGGTGGTAGCCGTCCGCATCACTCCAGGCAACTGTGAGTGGGTAACTTATCGTGTTTTTTTCTGGTGTCCGGAGAATGTCGACTTTGAGGGATTCAACATCGGGAGTCTTTCCTACATTGAGTCGTCGCCGTAGAAACTCTGGCAAAGGAACAGGCTTCCTACTTCTTTTGTTCACTATCACCAACTGACTCACAGATGACGCCATTAGTATTCCAGTCGGCTCATGGTACATTTTACTCAAAGTGTTGTACGACGTTGTACCGCTATACCCAGGCAGCACCACATAGCGGAAAGCACCAGGAAGGTTTCCTTTACTGTGGAACCCACGCTCCCAGTCAATGGACACCGATACATAAAACGCTAAGTTTTCCTTCCTCAAGTTCCTTCTCTGAGATACTGGCTCCCCGGTGTTCGGATCTCCGACTTCATAGGCAATCGCTGGGATTCCAGCAAATAGTTTCTGTAGAGTCCACGGGGCGACATTTCCTGTTAACGAGAAAACGGAAACAAAGTGCAGACAGAAGCCTCGAGTTTAAAGCCGCATTGTATTGAATTCGTGCTTTACGTCATCCGACCTTAGTGTTGTGTAAAATGTACTACGCTCTATCTGAATACATTGGAGGTCTGCCTGCAATTTTTCAATGTGTGCTGAAAACTAGTCTTTATTCTTTGAAGTATGTATCAGGCAAGCATTTTGGGGACCTCCATAAGGCTATGAGACATTACCTTCGTTCTCCAATGCTTTGAAAATACCGTAAAATTGAATGCAGAGAGGCTTTAAGCATATATACCACACCCCGGTGTGTAATATTTATGGCATACAAAATGTCTATGGTACTAACAAGGGGCCTTCCAGATACATTCAGTCACGTGTGGCAGTGATCAATGTCCTAGAGATGCAAGTCCGCATGAGTTTGTTTAAAAAGGTGTTGGTGAGGGTAGTGACATAATCCTTCACAAAGGGAAACAGCGGGTTGCTCGGGCTGTAGGCCTACGGTAGGCCCCCGGAAGCAATTGCTTCCGGGGGGACTATGATCCCCGTCATACATGTACTCGGCTTTTATCGTAGGGCCTGGGACTTGTTCACAAAGTCTCAGACTTGTTAAGCCCCAAAGTGTGATTACATGTACTTATCTTTTGTGTTGAACAGAGGATAGATTGACAGCGGATTTTATTTACATTTGACTGTTGTCTGTGAACAAAAAAATTCAGCCAATCAGAATGCACGAACATTTCTTTGTTGACATTCTGGAGAAGTTTTACATTTTTTCCCGAAAATTCGTCCCCTTTCAAATTCTATTTCTAAATCAACTTTTTCGATATCAATTCGCTTTAAGTATGTTTATAGATACCGGTACTCTGGATTGCTCCTGAACTACAGCCTGGATGAAACAATCTTGTCCTACCATGTGTATGTACTCCGTCACACTTCCTAAGGCCTAGGTCACAAATGCACCGGGCCCCGTACGATTTTCCCCACCCAGCGGCTTGCTGCGGATTTTAGAGACTGACACTCGGATCTAAGATGAATCATGCCGAAATCGCCTCAATAGATAGGCGGAAAGTAGGCTGGATCAAACTGGGCACCGTAGAAATTGGCCAAAATATCTGTTTTTACTCGCCGTACGGGCCCCGGAGTGGATATGTGACTGGGGCTTAATCGGGAGCGAGAGCATGTCTCTCAAATGGTAATAGTCAAAAATATTGCCTGAAATACTTTTTTTATGCCGATGTTGTACCCACCAATGTAAGGTCAGTTACAACTAAGGTATAGTTCATGAATAGGGGACAAAAATCACTGCCCCAAAAATCAGTCCCTGGGGGAGGCTTACAAGTACATGCAAGTCGTAGCAAGGATATGTCAGTCACAGGGTGGCTAGGCCAAGAACCAGACGAGTCCAAAATTTCGGTACGCAAACGATGAAAATGGAGCATGAATTCTGACGACTTTCTACATCTTTCATCATGTCCAATGTCGCAATGCCAATAGAAATAAAACTGGGTATAGGTAATGAACGAACAATTCAACGAAGTGTTGGGTCATAAAATCATGAAATAATGTCATTTATTTTCAACATTATAATTCCTATCGTGATCTACATGTATCGCAATGAAATCATGTACATGTATCTTCAGAGTTATAACACAATACGACAAAATAGAAATGTGCGCACTACACAATGGGATTGATTTTCATAAAAACAATACAGTTATGCATCAAGAAATTTCATAGCTTAGGGATAAACCGTCTTGATTTAACACCCCAAAATAACAGCAAAACCGACATGCCTACATAAGATTCAAATCTACGCAGTTTTTGATTAGAATTCAGCACTTTTCTTAGTTTGACATAACTCTTCATATGTACTCTCAATAATGTTTTTCCTAAGAGGAAGACACCACTGTCACCATGGTATTACACTCGTTGTTCCGTGTTCAGCCGGCCATAGACAGACCTGCCAAGTCTCACGCGATTCGCGGGAGTCTCACGCATTTGGACGCATTCTCCCGCACTCCCGCAAGGTCAGTGCTTTCTCACGCATTCAGGCGAAACGTAATTTCTTGAAAAAAATCTTCAACGGTTTTGTAGTTCAAAACTGACTATAATACACGCCGGCATCTATCGGTCCTTATTTGAATCATGCGGAACAGACGATCATGCTTGGCGCCAAAATCATGAAATCACAGGCAAGCTCTGACGGACAGCAAGCTGGTGCACAATAGCTCCTACTCTGATGGTCATGACGATGATGAACCTGCCGCAGCTCGTGGTGGCGATGATACTCCACCCTGAAAACGAGTTAAGGGCCAGCTGGCATTGTGAATTTTTGGAACGTGGTCAGACGTTGTAAACAAAATATGTCAAAATACCATAAAAGTACAAGTTATATGACGAAAATGAAGGCACCTGCGGGGTCTATCAGTCAAAAGGAATAGAATGAGATGCGTCTTTGAACGTACTAATTAGCTAGTAAGCTGAAAGAAAAGACTAGTAGGCCTACTCGGAACATTTGCCCAAGAAATGTCAGATTTTGAAGATCAAACAACATGCCTGTCATAAAGCTCCAAGTTTTTCTACTTAGTCTACCCCTTTTGACAGCAATATCTTCGACAGATATAGAGTACTCCGCACGTGAATTTCATGAATGCTGCCAGATTATCCGAGACAGGGCGGCCATATTGTGGCTATTATGCAGATGACGAAGAAGTCGAATGTGAACTTCATTCAAATTCATCTAATTTCAAGCCAAATCTTCAGACTTAAATTGTGTTCGGAAATATTCTAAACCTCCAGCATTGCATCCCAAAAATGACCCATTCTCCAGCAAAATCGTAGTAAACCTCAAGCAAGCTGATAAAACACCCTTGGCAGGTCTGCATAGAGACAGACCAGACCAACTGAACACTGGCGGCATGATAGGCACCAAAAGTGAAGGATCATCAATAGACGGCGCTGTGTGACGAGAGAGCCAATCACAAGCCATCATCACAGGTTTAACCGACGCCGCCGTAACACAGTTTCTGATTGACTAACACACGGCAGACTTCGGCCAGCGGGGAGTCCCCGAATCGGACAGCTAACGCCATCTATAAGTGATACTTTGAGGATCGCACCAACTGAAGAAGTAAGTTTCGGAGTGCGGGTTGTGTAGTGGCAAAAATAGATAAGAGGGAAGGAACACAGTGCCCCTCTCTTATCTATTTTTGGTAGTGGGCAGCAAGATTAACAAGATTACAGTAGTGGGTAGCGGTTTGAAAGTGCGGGGGAGGTTACCATGGTGTGATAAAAATATACATGTATAAAATGTATGAACATGTACCGTACTTCTTGCCAAGGATATATGATACATACAAATGCTGCTACGGGAGCTTCTGCACTGAACATGTCTTGTAAAGATGATTATAATTGCCATTACCTGGAGGGGGGGGCTGAATCTGCAGCCTCAGCGGTGGTAGGCACTGATGTTGCAGCAATGATGGTGCAACATCAGCACCATCATCGCCATTACCTGGATGGGGGGGGGGCTGAATCTGCAGCCTCAGCGGTGGTAGGCACTGATGTTGCAGCAATGATGGTGCAACATCAGCACCATCATCGCACAAAGTCTGGTTTCCATTTTTTCACTTAATTAATTGGAAAAGGTGCATTGCTCTGAGGAAATTAAAATGGTTTCACTGATACAGAGACTACCATTTCGATACAAACAGAGCATTATTATTATTATTATTATTATTATTATTATTATTTACTGTATTTTTAAGTGCCCAATACATAAAACATGCTCTAAGGCACTTTACATAAAACATTATTAAAAATTAAGACAATACATTGCTGCTAAAACACTCAATAATTGCACTGTTCATACTCAGAGTCACTGAAAGAGGAGAGAGGAGCAAAAACCTGAAGACAGGCCTACTGGTCCAGATAAACTTGGCACAATAGCTAGTACTTCGAAAGTGTCGATTTTTCTTGGTTATTTTTCCTATTTTTTGACTGATGTTCTGCGCCATCGGCAACACCCTCGCCTATCAGCGGCATATCCCGATAATAAACAGTAGTTAATTGAAATAACAACTTATCGGCCTTAAAAATCTGAAATTGGATGGTGTCATCTCGATCTTCAGGCTCCCAAGTTTTAACCGTCAACACTTCGCCAGGTGTGCTTTCACCTTTATATGCAGACACCATACTACGCAATGGAATATTCGCAAGATCACCGGGAAAATTCTTATACTTGCCACTAAGAGAAGCCATGGCACCTGCATCTAAACAGAAACGAATATAACACGACATGCTGGTATGCCGGTAACCATCCGCATCACTCCACGCAACTTTTAGTGGGTAATCAATCGTGTTTACCGGCGTCGGAAGCAGGTCGATTTTGAGCGAACCCACCTCTGGCATCATACCTTGGTAGCGTTCGCGCCAATACTCTGGTAAAGGAATAGGCCTCCTGGTCTTTCTGCTCACAAGCACCACCTGACTCACAGACGACGCCAAGAGTGTTCCAGTCGACTCGCTGTACATTTTATTCAAAGTATTATACGAAGTTGTCCCGACATACCCAGGAAGCACCACCTGCCGTACAGCACCATAAAGGTTTCCTTTACGGTAGAACTCTCGTTCCCAGTCAATTGAACATGAGACATAGAACACCAAATTGTCCTTCCAGAATTTACTGATCTGCAAAAACGGTTCATTGGTATTTGGATTTATCATCTCAAGGGCCACCACACGGATTCCAGCAAATATTTTCTGTAGATTCCAAGGAGCAACATTTCCTGAAGAGGTAAACAGAATGAAGTGCAAACAGGACGGAAATCAAAAGCGGTGATCTTATTCAAGAAACTTTCCTAAAACTGGTGGTAAAATCACGTCTTCATGCGATGACATACAGGTAAACGACAAGGGCGTAGGCTGGTCCCCCATACGGATTCCAGCAAATATTTTCTGTAGATTCCAAGGAGCAACATTTCCTGAAGAGGTAAACAGAATGAAGTGCAAACAGGACGGAAATCAAAAGCGGTGATCTTATTCATGAAACTTTCCTAAAACTGGTGGTAAAAATCACGTCTTCATGCGATGACATACACAGGTAAACGACAAGGGCGTAGGCTGGTCCCCCATACGGATTCCAGCAAGTATTTTCTGTAGATTCCAAGGAGCAACATTTCCTGAAACAGAATGAAGTGCAAACAGGACGGAAATCAAAAGCGGTGATCTTATTCATGAAACTTTCCTAGAATTTTCATACTGGTGGTAAAAAGCACCTCTTCATGCGATGACAGACTGAAAAACTCTGCTTCATCAAAATGACGAACTTAGGTTCGTTTTCCATTATCACCAAATTCAGTATCTAAATTCGTCCAAATGACAAGTCCACGTTCATCATTTTGACGAACATTAACACGGGTTTGTCACGACAAGTCCACGTTCGTCATTTCAGTGCAGGTAAACGACAAGGGCGTAGGCTGGTCTGAGCCTGGGGAGGTGCACATTTTTGCGAAAGCAGAACTCCTCCTGTAGCCTAGGCATGAAATTTCACAGTATTCTGAAGACCATGTTTGGACCAAATTTTGGAATCCAGATGCTCTGAGACGTGATTTCAGTGAGCTATTATTCTCAGCCAAAATTTACACGATTACAAGGTTGATTTTTTCTCCTTGCCCAGAGCGGAACTCTCTTACTGCTGCAGGGAGGTGCACGTGCATCCCCCCCCCCAGCCTATGCCCCTGAACAAGAGTGCAGCCTTTATCTGATACTACACCAGGGGTTGAATACATGGTATGGTACACGTACATTAAAGCGATTTGTCAGCCAAAAAATTTGAATGCAAAAGGGGACGAATCTTTGTTTACAAACACTCATTTCCTGCATTCTGATTTGCTGTGAGGGCAATGTTTACAAACATCATCCTTCTGTTTACAAAACGACTGTCGATTCGCTTTAAGTATACGTACGTACATGTACGTATTTAGACACTACATGTCATGCATGTACAAAGAGAATGAACAAATAGGTTTAAATCAGTGTCTAAATGATGTCATCCTGGTGTCCATGGACACTCATTTCGGCAAAGAACACAGTCTGATCATTTCTGCAATTTTTGATTGAAAAGTAAAGGCGTTTATCATATTCATCGCCCCATGTCATGACCATTACGTCATCGCCAGGTTTAAGTTCAGCTAAGTAAACGCATCTGAATTCATTTACGATATACTCGGCAAAATCTCCCTTGAAATGCTTGTAAAATCCCGACAGCGAAGCCTCAACTGCACAATCAATCGCCAAACGCCCTAAAACAGCCTGATTAACATGCTCTTTGTTGTTGGTATCACTCGGCCAGACGGCACTTTTGTACAAAAATGCATCACTAGGGGGCTCGAGTGCAAGTAAAATTTTTTTGGGCTCATAATCCGCGGGACATCTCTGCAACTGCTCCTTCAACCAGTGAGGAAATACAACAGCACGACGGGTATGTTTGTCAACCATACACATTGTACTACTTGTCCTCTGTATCAGTGTACTTCCTGATTCCAAGGAGCAACATTTCCTGAAGAGGTAAACAGAATGAAGTGCAAACAGGACGGAAATCAAAAGCGGTGATCTTATTCAAGAAACTTTTCTAAAACTGGTGGTAAAAATCACGTCTTCATGCGATGACGTACAGGTAAACGACAAGGGCGTAGGCTGGTCCCCCCATACGGATTCCAGCAAATATTTTCTGTAGATTCCAAGGAGCAACATTTCCTGAAGAGGTAAACAGAATGAAGTGCAAACAGGACGGAAATCAAAAGTGGTGATCTCATGAAACTCTCCTAGAATTTTCATACTGGTGGTAAAAAGCACCTCTTCATGCGATGACAGACTGAAAAACTCTGCTTCATCAAAATGACGAACTTAGGTTCGTTTTCCATTATCACCAAACTCAGTATCTAAATTCGTCCAAATGACAAGTCCACGTTCATCATTTTGACGAACATTAACACGGGTTTGTCACGACAAGTCCACGTTCGTCATTTCAGTGCAGGTAAACGACAAGGGCGTAGGCTGGTTTCATGCGATGACAGACTGAAAAACTCTGCTTCATCAAAATGACGAACTTAGGTTCGTTTTCCATTATCACCAAACTCAGTATCTAAATTCGTCCAAATGACAAGTCCACGTTCATCATTTTGATGAACATTAACACGGGTTTGTCATGACAAGTCCACGTTCGTCATTTCAGTGCAGGTAAACGACAAGGGCGTAGGCTGGTCTGAGCCTGGGGAGGTGCACATTTTTGCGAAAGCGGAACTCCTCTTTTAGCCTACGCATGAAATTTCACAGTACATGTATGCTGAAAACCATGCTTGGACCAAATTTTGGAATCCAGGTGCTCTGAGAAGTGATTTCAGTGCTATTCTTAGCCAAAATTTACATGATTACAAAAATTTTCTCCTTGCCCAGAGTGGAACTCTCTTACTGCTGCGGGGAGGTGCACGTGCACTCAGTGCACCCCCCCCCCCCCAGCCCATGCCCCTAAGGCTCCAGTTCCATAGAGTTCACGTTTACACTTTTCACGCGCCACGCTTCACGTTTTCCTTTCGTTCCTCGATTCAGCGCACAACGAGACACACATTTACCTGTCCTGTGGCATGCTTTCTCCGAGGAACGAAAGGAAAACGTGAAGTGTAACGCGAGAAAAGTGTAAACGTGAACTCTATGGAACTGGAGCCTGACAAGTCTTTATCTGAAACTACACCAAATCAGGAGGTGAATACATGGTACACGTAAGTATAGGTTCAATACATGTACGTATTTAGACACTACGGGTCGTATGCACCAAACGAAGATTATCCGCAACTCAGGTTGAGCCACAACTTTTCAATTGTTCAGGTTTGCCCGTGCATGATGTGACAATGGAAAAGTTGTGGCTCAGCCTGAGTTCAAGATAATCTTCGTTTGGTGCATATGGCCCTACATGTCATGCAGGTACAAAGAGAATGAACAAATAGGTTTAAATCAGTGGCTAAATGATGTCATCCTGGTGTCCATGGACACTCATTTCGGCAAAGAACACAGTCTGATCATTTCTGCAATTTTTGATTGAAAAGTAAAGGCGTTTATCATATTCATCCCCCCATGTCATGACCATTACGTCATCGCCAGGTTTAAGTTCAGCTAAGTAAACGCATCTGAATTCATTTACGATATACTCGGCAAAATCTCCCTTGAAATGCTTGTAAAATCCCGACAGCGAAGCCTCAACTGCACAATCAATCGCCAAACGCCCCAAAACAGCCTGATTAACATGCTCTTTGTTGTTGGTATCACTCGGCCAGACGGCACTTTTGTACAAAAATGCATCACTATGGGGCTCGATTGCAAATATTTTTTTGGGCTCATAATCCGCGGGACATCTCTGCAACTGTTCCTTCAACCAGTGAGGAAATACAACAGCACGACGGGTATGTTTGTCAACCATACACATTGTACTACTTGTCCTCTGTATCAGTGTACTTCCGTCCAAGTCCATCATGTCCTGTAGCATGATGTAGGACTTCTGCCCAATTTTTCCTGTACGATGTTTCATAACTACTGGTGTCGTTACGTTCCTGTGGTACAGCTGGAAGAATCGCGGTTCAAATTTATAGTCGTCAGCTATAAGGAACCAAAGCAGACCCTCGCGATCTAGTCTCTGGTCATCAGGGTACTTCACATTAGCACAAGCATAGCGAGTACCTTCGTAAAATGACATGACAGTTTCTAAACTCAATTTACCTGGAAAAGAAGAGACGTACATAACATCACGTGTTAGGCTACGAGCGATTTTCGAGCGGTGCGATGCCGCATCCTTCGTGCATGACCAACGCCGCGGAAACAAACAATGGTTGCGGCATCGCACCGCTAGAAATTCGCGTGAATGGATTCTTTGCCTAAGATGTGCTGATGTGTTTGTATCCGGGGGGGACAGGGGGTGATTTTACCGATTTTCGGCGGGCCCGCGCGACCACAGAGAGGCCCTCTTATTTCCCTGTCATTCACGCAATAAGCCCAGGGGCTAGCATATTTCTCCCGCACAAGGCCCATCCTGAATTATCACTTTTCCCCTGCCTGCAACAAAAGGCCATGCTCCGTCGGCAAAAGCAGCAGGCGGCGGCTGACAGAGCGGGAAATACGCCCGGCGCTTTCCAGCCACGTGGTGAAAGGACTGTCCGAAATTAGATACACCTATGATAAAAATTTGGAGATGATCTAGTCATTAGTGCAGGAGTTATTGCATTTTTTGTGTTTTTAGTTTCCGCCACCTGGTGGCCAAGCTGAGAGTCGAATCGGACCGAAACTTGGTGTCGTGGGTCATCTGACCTAGAGGTATATATGCACCAAGTTTCAGATCAATAGCTCCAGCGGTTACGAAACGTGCCCTGCTAACGGACAACGACGGACGACGACGGATGCACAACCATTGTATAAGCTCACCACGGTGAGCTAAAAAGGGGTATTTTGGTGGAATTTTAGTTGTACATTTTTCGCTCGCTTATCTATTTTTGGTAGGGCTTAATTAATACTACATTGAAGTTTAGCTTTAATCAGAGGCTGCGATGGATTTATTGCTTTATAAATCAAAGGCTACGATGTACATGTATTTACACTGTCTTGTTTTATAATGGTACAATAGCCTACCTGTTCTATCAAAGTCTGTGAATGAAAATCCAGGTGTTGTAACCTCGGCATATTCCTTCCCATTCTCTTCTTTGAAGTTGACAGTCATATTCAGGTATTTGTTGCTGGCACCCGAACCTGCCATTCTGAATCTGAAACGAGATTAGTCTTTGAATATCGGTATCTAGGCCTACACGATGATGATAGGCCTACTCATGCAGTGTCATGCGTTTCAGCTGGCCAGACCGTCTACATTATGAAAACGTTTAGAGAATTCGGACTCCCAACGACCATAGCACAGGCCTACTAATCATGCTGGAAGCCTACTTTTGGGCCTTTTGCTAAAAGTCATTGGTGGTAGAAAATCTCGGCCTGGCCCGACACCAGACTTCGCAATCAGAATATGACTGTAACGGTTTTGCATTAGATCTATAGGCTACATGTGCCATCTGGGAATCAATCCATGACCAAAAACGCTCGCCTTGGCCTATTGGCCTAGACTGGGCTCGGCCTATAGGCTATATTACGCGGCCCAGATAGGCTTAGGCCTACTATCAGATCAGCAATAAATATTAAGGTCAGCCATGGTCTTGATCTGGGTTTGCTATCAACAAGGCTACGTCACTGAGTGAATGGAATGAATGCGTGCGCCTATAGTACACCCGTATAGTATAGGCCTAACACAAACGCGCCGAGTCCAGGATGTAAACAAACGCACATGGTTTTCCCTGTTTTGCGTCATCAAAATTGATGACGTCAAAAACCACGTCGTAGTCGCCATATTGAATAATTAGTAGACATCGGAACACACTCTTTCGAAATTGGGTCAAATCGCCATGATATAAACATGAGACCATGACAGACGTTTATTACCTTCTAATCTGCTGGACGGAGGAGCTAATTCGAAAAAAACACCTCCTCAGCATTGTAGACACAGAGGATACATTCCACGACATCGACTCGTGTTTTGCTGAGGTGGTGTCCCAAATAAGCGATTTGCGAAAACACCGTTCGTTCTCGGTATGTGCACCGTAATGACGTCATCAAATGAATACCACCGGAGGTAAATATGACGTCAGTATAGTGACCGTATCACGCGAGTTTGCGGGAACTTTGTCCGCCACAGCTTGTTACCCTCGGGGTTACCCTTGTCGGAAGCAGGCATCCTCATTAGATGTACGTATGATAAAGAAGGAGAGGGGGATCGATCAGACCAACGATAAAGGCGAAATAACATTCAGCTAAAGGTTTTCGATTTTGGCCCCTGGTGGCAGGCAAACTGAAGAATCGGATTTGCCGCGCGAACATTCGTCGTCTACGCCTGCTGCGGAGACCTGGGGGGGGGGGGGG
>NMRB01001811.1:126161-149211 GCA_002633025.1 Notospermus geniculatus | reverse complement strand
TCTGTTTTGTTTATTGTTCTTTGAAAGATGCAATGGAGATGCAACCGCCCACAACCATTTTCCTATACTGCAGATAATCAGCAAGCGTTTTTTTAACGACCGCAACGGATACATTTTCTGCGGCGTAGCTAAATATACTGACCTTTTGAATTAGAGCAGATAGGATTTTAAAATACTAAAACCTATTCTTTGTCGTTTGAATGTCGCACAATATGAAGGTACATCGCAAAAGATCCTTTCGAGGAAAATGGCGCCCGTTTGTTTACAAATTTTCACGGGCTAATTTCTCTCAAATGACACTTCGGTTTCTGGACTAAAGCTGCTTTTCCACGGGGCGTTTGCCGGCGCGGAAAAGGAGGCGGACGCGGGTGGAAAATATCGGTCCAACGTATTTCCCTTTAGCTGTTTCACTCGCACCCGCTCCCGCCACCGAAACCGCGTCCGCAAACGCCTCGTGGAAAAGCAGCTTTAAATGCAGATTTCACTTTCATGAACACCGCAGTGCATGTACCAGACAACTGGTGAGAATATTTTGGCTAATTTTGGAGATGGAACTTTGCCAAAACAGGCCTTGTCTTCTGAGGCCAGCAAAAAACTGCTCGCCTGAGAACAATAGAGTTTTCTATTGTTCTCAGCGAGCAGTTTTTTGCTCGCCTCAGAAGACAAGGCCTGCCAAAAGTACATGTGTTCGCAAAAAAGCCAAAACAAACGCCATATAACAATAAGGCGGCCATTTTTCTCGAAACCGTCTATTGAATAGACCTACATGTAAACTTCTGCTGAACGCTTGTGTTTACTGAATCCCTATTCAAACAACAGTGAAACAATTACCCGGTATTGCCAAACATTGAACAAAATCGCGATATAGTTTTCTTCAAAGTGAAGCCAATGCCCTGACGTACTATCATCTAAACGATGTTTATCTTTGCATCAATAGAATCTTGTCGCCTGCAGCCATATTGCGCATAAATGGACAGACTGTAATTGAAATGTGAACCAACATTTGATATTTGAAAAAAGTCAAAAGTAAGGTTATGGGAGGATGATAACCTCTTTGTGTGTAGAAAAATTCATGAAGAAGAAGGAATGACTTTTGTAATACGAGTCTATTTGTAGGGGGGTTTAATAGTCTTCCCACGTTTTCTCATATGCTGCCTAGCTCGTAAGAAAATGTCTAATGCCCGGTTGCTCAGCCTTGGCTGAAGCTCAATTTCGGTCGATCCCGATGAGCGTTAGTCTCGCTTGGCCAGACGCTACGTGCTCACCCTTCGGTAAGTCACACTCCGCGTCTGGCTCTTTTAGAGATTAACGGTCGTGAAGACCGCTTGGTGGCAGCACGGGTCCTTGGGTTTTCCCAACCTCGTTCGCTTTCTGACAATATGGCGAGTGGTCCAAGGTTGTCTGAGCGAACTATACCCCTGGGGACGAGGTAGGGTTTTCTCTGGAAGTAATTTCCGCGGGAATTATTGAGTGAGAAAGCGTGGTGATTGGCTGGAGCCCAGTGGAGTGCCATCTAGTGGTGTTCACGGCTTTTGAGCCCCAAAAGTGTCAGTGTGTAGGAGACCGGGCCGGGACGTCGGATACACACTGGGGCCGAGTGTAGATGAGCGTAGGCCAGGCTTATTTTTCATCGCGTGTTGCACAGGTTGGGCTTCAAACACAAGCCAAGCAGCGGGGTGGTTATAAGCGCGATTTACAACGATAGGCCTACTCATTGTATGGGTAGATGATAAATGCAATCCCCAGAGGTACAAAAGGGTTTTTCAAAGAGATTTTTAGGGGTTAGGGTAAGGGATTAGGGGTTAGGGTTAGGGTTAGATCATTCCTCCAATGGTTTAGGGTAGGGGGAAAGCCATATATATTTTTCTAAGTCCACCGAAATGTACCTCTGGGTGATTGCAATTAACACCTACCGTTGTATGCCCGGACTTTGAAGATGGCGGTGGCATTGGATGAGCTCGTTAAGGGAGACCTCTATTGACAATGTTTTTAAACTACCGCTTATCAACCTCGCCCCACATAGAGTAATTCTCGTTCCTAGGCTATCCACGTATCCATTGCATTGTAATCATTCATTCGCCAACACTGAGGCGAAAGGCAAAACTACGATATTGGAGAATGACGCAATCACCGCCGGTGGCGCCCGGCCGGCTGTCTAAAAAATGTGGCAATACCATATGCCCCTTTAACCTACACCCTGCATTTTATACCAAACAATTCCCGGCTACTGTTGTTGATGCATGAACGAACACATCGCTGCATCTGTAAAAAAAACATTTGGTTAACAAGGGATACCATTGGGTTCAGGCGGTCGAAGATCATGGGGTAATTATACCGACAGGTTGCTCTGAGGGGCGGAGGGCTGCTGATAATAACCCTGACCACGGCAATGAACAAGGAATATCGATCTTTTTTCTTCACGGACATTGCAATATTCTATGATTAGTTCAATGTTCGATTGGTGGAGCGTTATCAGTCGCCAGATAGACACGGATTTGATTAGAAAAGCTTTTCCCCTTCTTTCAGTCTTATTTTGCGCTGGCCACTCTCTCAAATAAGGAGTTAGGTTGGTACCACGATCCTCCGCTAGGTGGGTTTAGACGGATCGGCACAGCCTATTATAATATTGCGATTTAATTGGCTGCTATTTAAAGCCCAACTCTGTGCATTAGGTGACTCTTTATTCCTCCCCACCTTGATAAGACTGGTCTCCTGTCCAACCTATATACATGTATAGCCAGTGATGACACCGAGGCTGGACTGATACTATGAGGAAACAAAAATGGCCGCCATACCTTCATCACTATGAGAAATTCAACGAGCTGCTATAGTAAGGTAACATGCTTCAACTCATTCTTTTATGTGTAGCAACACTCTCAATGCCTAATTGGTAACTCAGATCATTCAGATAGATAGATTTGAACAGTCTTGTCGAGCATGCATATACCACGTTGCCTAAAGGTCAAGTGGGAAGTTATAGCTCTGACTCATACAGTCCATAGTAGGCCTATAGGCCCATGCAGCCAGAACCTTGTTCCTTTCTGAAGACTGCATATAAAAAGTCATTTTCCTGTAAAAAAGAATGATGCCTATTTTTTCAGAAAAAGATAAATTGGGCTTCCCCAAATCGAGAACCCCCTCCCTCCCAGACGAAGTCACTTCTTCTTTTCTGGCATCAAAACAATTTTGAGACGGTCCCTTATTATAGGCTATACCGATCCTGCTAAATTCACCTATCGGAGGATCGTGGTACCAATATAGTCAGGAGTTGAAGTCCATCAGGCAATCTGGATTGAACGATTCCACCTTCCATCTCCCGACGTTATTTTTTACAGACGTAACTCTAATGAATTTTCACGAGATACGATCACTTGCTTTACCCACGAATAGGTAAAAATACATCAATAGAACGTGTCATTTGTTGACTCGTCTTGGTTTTTCCCGATAAGAACGCAAAAAAATCTCGAGCGGTTTCCTTAGAGCAACAAGAGAGATTGCAGCCTGTATCGGTAGAAAAAAACGCTCGTCTTGAAATTGAGTTTCCTTGGCCGTGCGTTCGGGAGCCGTCAGTGAATCTCCGAGTTATTTGCCGGACTGGTTCACATCAACAATACATTTCGCCGTTCCACGTTCTGCAGCCCTTATGACACTTCGATGTTTTCCTTCCCTCTGAACGTAGTTCTTGTTGCGACCACCAAAATTAAAAGGCGAAGGACGAGGCGGCTGGCAATGGGCACCAATATCCAAAAAGAACTTAACGTGCGACAGTTCGTCAGGGCCGACGCCATAGCATTATATGGTCCTGGTAAGTACGGAGGCCATCTACTCATGTTCCTCACTTGGGTGGGGTCGTTTGCTTGCCCTTGCAAAGAAACAAGGTACAAGGCACCACGGCTTACTATCCCATGCGACGGACGTGAAGAGCCGGGAATGAAATCCCATATGACCTGGGACCTGCCGCTTGTTGAGCGGACGTGATAACCACTCGGCTATCAGGGCTCCCCGGTCGTTCCGGCAGCATTATGTGGTATAGAGGGCAATCCTCGACGTCGTAGGTTTCCCCCGGGGATATGGTTTCCTCCTACATACCGTAAACATCGCCCAGTGTTGTTTGATGGGTAAGCCTATAGCTAGCTACCCTGAGTTGCCGCTTGCACTCCTGATTTAGAGAGACACTAACACACGAAATACACCAGCAGATGTTACAGCGGGCCTGCTGTGTGCAAAGCACGTGATCATCACTAAACCTGATGGCTACTTCGTAGATGACAAGAACTACAATCCGCAGCGTCGTTGAAGCTAATTGACAATATCATAATATCGTGATCCACTAGGTTCTTTTCAAGTGGAATTGAAATGTGACACGCGTCATCTAAACAGGATGTCACACTACTTCCGACATATTGATACAAAAGCAGGTTTTAAGCCGAGTTAAATCTTAACACCCTAATTGGCAGGCATTCCACCGCTATCATCATCAATCATGGAAATTCTGACAGTTAAATCGCTTTTGATTCAGATTAGAAGTAATGTTAATTCGTCAACAGGAGAGTCTAAACCATGTCACGTTCTGGTATTACAAGCTATTATGACTTAGATAATTCTGCTCGAGATATCGGCAAGAACCATCGCACTAAAGGTTGTGGTGAACGAGTGGCATGCGAAGTAGCGAGATCTCTTGGGATCTGTTCCTTTGCCCCATTAGAAGAAGAGAATGTTCTTCGAATATTTCAAGGTTCTGTAGATTGGTAATTCAAAGAAGTCGATTATCAATTAGCGAGTCCAAATTATGACCAAGGACAGTCAGTAGGTATAAGTAGGCCTATAATCCGCGTACCCATTTGTATTCCATCCTTTATTATGGGCCCTATTGAAGGCCGCAGGCGTTGATATACAGGTGTCAAAGAAAATGTCCAGGCAAACCAGGCAACCTAGGTTTCCCTTCATCCTGATAAGGGTTTTTCTTACAAAAATAATCTTTATTTCTGCAAAATCAGTCAAGCCATCAGCGTTATATATTTTTTTGTGCAGCAAGGTCAGCACCAGCTTTGAATTTATGAAATGATAATTGGAATGTGTCTCTGCAGGAAAAAATGACACAACTTCTGATTGGTTTTGGCGGATTTGGATGAACCAGGATGTTTTTTTTATGTAAGAAGATCCTCTGTCAGTTTATGGGGAAACCTAGATTAAGGAATTAAACCCGAGGCGGAGGGTCTTGGTTGCGACACCAAACCCGCGAGGGTGGAGCTAACATGTAGTCCAAACCCGAGGCGCTTCGCCGAGGGTTTGGACGGAATTTTTGCTCCACCCGAGCGGGTTTGGTGTCGCAACCAAGACCCGAAGCCGAGGGTTTAATTTCTATTCTAAAATACCTCAAACTAAACATAGTATACATAGGTTCAGTGCAGTTTGATTGCAATAAACAGGCCTAAGATATCAGGGAGGACGCTCCGTCGATGACGCGACATCAGTGAATCACGCACTGTGTGTACAAACCTGTACATCGTGCCTACATCGTGTACATCTGTGTGCAGCGCTAGCAGCAAGCTGCAGGAGTCGAAATGAGGTCGCAGGGCGCTTTCTTCAACGGATTATCCGCAGGAAATGTACCTAATGGTACAAAACCTCGTTGGGATAGGTCACTGAGTATCCACCTGGCCGACATTCGCTGCACTACCTCGCTGAATGCTCGAAGCGAGAAATGTTGGACGCACGCCATTACACTGAGCGGGTCTTGGTTGTGTCACCCAGACCCGCTGCATTCAGAATGAGGCTAATGCATTATCCATTTGAAACATACGCACGAGATACCAAGGTATTTTAGAATTGTATTTCAACAAGACTGCCCTCGAAACCAAAACTGATGACTGCGTAGACTATCAATTTTTTAAACCTTTTTTATATTCAGATTCTGGGGCCACGGTTTAAAAAGTATAGACCCATATGAAAATCTTATTATGCATACTTGATCGTATAAAACAAAACACTATTACGTTCAAAAGTAAAAAGCTGTTCGCTGTAAAACATAACACTTAAAATGTATCCGTGGACTAAAAGAGTTGTCAAAGGATGTTGATGGGAGCTCTCGGTATAAAAAACTTGACAAATTGGATTTCAATTCCATAATCTTCTTTTCTCACCAGAACTTGTATGTGAGGTATTGAGAAGTATTATTTTTGACACCAATGTGTCATTGCAATTTACATTTTATAACCGGAGATGATACTTTTTTGCCTTCCCCTTTTCACTCGTTCATGCTTTAAAAGTTCAAATGAAACAAACACAGTGTCTTCAACTTCGCATCATTTTCATTCAGTTCTTTCAAAATGCGACTAACTTTTATGGAAACAAACATTTAGCTTTTATCTCACGGAAACTTTTTCTTTGTAGCGAAATTGAAATGCAAAACTTAAAATTCCACATTTCATTCATTGAATCATGAAATCGCATCTCCAAACGATTACGCTCTAGTTATTTTTCCTTGTCTGACCTTATACAAACAGAAATTTCAACATAAACGCTTTTCGTGACTCTAGTAAGTAAATTGACTGATTTAAAGGTGCAAGTGCAGCCGATTCATAGCTTAGAAAGTCGTTGGGTGGCTCTGCAGTCGTAAAGGTGATCTGCAGTCGTAAATGTTTTAATCTGCTTCGATCATCTTTAGGACTGCAGCGCCACCTATCGTCCTTCTTAGCTACCACTTGACATCGTCTCGACGACTGCAGCGCCACCGAACGTCTTTATAAGCTACGACTCGAGATCACATCACAACGACTAACAACGTCTTTATTTGCGGATATAACCTCCCATATACCAGGCCCTTTCGTCCGCTTGGCGCCTGTCTGAAGACCCATATGCACCGTAATTGGTAAATAAAACACTATGCAACGTTTTGTGCCCGAGCAAGTGAAAGATCTTACATTCAATATGAATGAGCAATGATATGGACAACAACGACATGATGATTAATTTCGCTGTATCCGAAACTCTGCATCCTGAGTTGTCATTCGCTTTCACAAGATGATTATGGATTATCAATGTCATACAAATACTGGTTACAAGATCAAAGAAAACCTTGAGACGGTTTATGGCTCATTATATGATACAACAAATAGGCTACCTTTAAAGGGTCAGATATTGCCACGTTTTGTCGATAGCCGGCGCCACCGGCGGTGATTACATCATTCTCCAATACCGCAGTTTTGCCTTTCGCCCCAGTGTTGGAGAATGTATGATTCAATACAATGCATACGAGGATACCCTAGGAACGACAGTTACTCTACATGGGGTGAGTTTGATAAGCGGTAGTTGAACAACATTGTCAATAGAGGGCATGTTTAGCGCAGGATAGAGAAGGAGACCGTGCCCCTTTAACAACAGGGATCGTTACTCATTTTATTTAAAGGACCAAGGTATTGCCACTTTTTGTCGACAGTCGGCGCCATTCTCCAAACCAGGGACTAACTACATGTACGTTGTCGGCAAATTGACCCGATTTACTACGTCATTTTGTAACGCATTTTTGTAGTTCGTGTTGCTGCCGCTAGGTGGCTCCCTCTACGTCGGCAGTCAAATAACGCATTAGATATCCAATACCGTGCTCCTTTAATTTTTTCAATACGCGAATTTCCGGTCACGAGGACACAAGAAAGACAACATTGATGTTGATGAATAAATCATTGGTGCAATTAAATGGCAAGAAAAAAATGTGGCGTCTGTGGAATTTATCAGTTTCTTTCATTGATCGTTGTTCGCGTTGTCGTGGCACGTAAAACGCTAATTGACAAGGCAATAACGTAATGTATCCATGATGTGAACATCGCGCTGATATGCTACGGAATGTTTTTTTTTATTGACCGTGCTATCCAGTGGTTGACGCGTGCACTACTCATCATTCTGTCCGATGGAATTTGTTGCTTTTTGTAAATGTGAAGTGCAGGTTGAGCGTCTTAATTCATAAACGAGCAATGAATTTTGGTACTACCAGGACACTGTCGTGTAGAGTATAGGCTACACTGTAGCTGATAGGCCTACTTAATTTTTAATCTACCGTACACGAACTAATCAAAAATGGACAATTTGGTCAGGTCAACTTCACTGATATGACCAATGAAAACTCAAGCTGTCTTTGTTCACAGTTGATATTTTCCATTTTTTTTCTTGTAAATCCTTTCTCATCATCAGGCTTCGTTATCCTGAAAAGGAAGAGTGATCCAGTATCACATGAAGATTATGTCATTTCATGTTTTGATATTTCTGTTTCGTGGCTTGATATTTTCATCAGCAGTGTGACTTTTCAGTCGACATTGCCAGTATATTTTGCCGTACACTCTCCTATATATATTTGAAAATAGATGTCAAGTAGTAAAGGCATGAGAGAAATACAGAAAAAAACGATGTTGCAATACTTTTGAACAATGTACATTTTAACTTACGATGTCCAGTCGCATTGACCTACGGCATGATCTATCAAATAATCAACAAAGGAATTCGTTCCCACCTGTTGGCAATAATATGACGTCAGGCAGTCATATATTGGATTGCGATCAGATTGAAAATACATGTACAGTCGTCCAGAAAAGAACAACATCAAACCCACAAGATGAATACATAACATGGCTTGCCCCAACACAAAAAGGGAGGTTTTTCTCAAAGATTACAGTCTTTGAATCTGAGAAAGTTATGTAATATTAGACATGCGGAATTCTTTGTGAATGCTGATGACAAAGACGGCAACACCGAAAGACATATCGGCGTCATTGTCATTATTGGAATTGCTGGGCGTCAATATTGGTATTTGGAGAATATTTCTACCGGCTGACCATCATTGATTGTTGGTACCAACGTTTATATGGGAGCACCGTCACTTGGTATTTGGCGTCTACGCCGGGCAGCACATTTGTACATTTCAAATGGAGCCATCTGGTGACTATTTAATGAACTACAGTTACATCCATGCAGTTTGAAGCCTCATGGTCAACCACCGGAGCTATTGACTTCAATCTTCACAAACATTTACCTGATGGTCATAGGTCTCCACAGACCAATTTTCATGGAAATCCGATTGTCCATTCTGTCACCAGGGGGCCAACAATGAAATTTTTTTAAGTGCGATTCATAATTAACCGTTGGTCGGTTCCTCACCGAATTTTTATCGTAGGTACGTCTAATGAGGTTACATGATATATAATACGGGGTTTTGATTTGACCTCTTTTTCAAGGTCACGGAGGTCAAAGTTCAAAATTTTGCCATTAGGTAGCATGTTTCGTGGCCGCAGGGGCTGTTGACCTCAAACTTGGTACATATGTTCCCCTAGGTCAGATGACCAATGACACCAAGTTTCAGCTCAATTCGATTCTTGGCTTGGCCACTAGGTGGCTGAAACCGAAAATACAACTGTCATCTGTTCTTCTGGTACATTCACCCAGAGGTGAGCATATGGTCCACGGACCATTTCATTATGTAGTGTAACCAGGGCTATTATCGCTCGCCCTCACCTCGCTTGCTTTACACGTTTGTGACTTGAGTTCCAGTTATTTAAAAAAAGAACTTAAAGCGAATCGACAGCGGATTTTTGTTTACATTTGCCTGGTGTTTGTAAACACAAAATTCAGCCAATCAAAATGCACGAAAATTTCTTTGTTGACATTCTGGAGAAGTTTGTTTACATTTTTTCATGAAAATTCGTCCCCTTTCAAATTCTTTTTCTAAATCAAATTTTTTCGCTTTCGATTCGCTTTAAGATTCCTGTTTTTGAAACTAAATTATCAGAATATTGATATTCTATGAAAACAACACGCCGGGATTTTTTTACAAAGGCAGTTCACTATGTGGTGAAATCAGGGAGTACGATATTAACAGGAGAAACTAATTTGATTTTCAAATCTGACCACAGGACGCCTAGTCTGTTCGAACGTTTAAAAAATTGCGACGATCATGTATTGGTTATTTCTAAAAGCCAAACGACTTTGAGAAAAAATTCTTGATTCCATCCGGGAGTGCAACTACGAGGCACTTAATCCAGCAACTAGGACTAATGTTTGTGACAGTTAGGTTATGGCAATTCGTGCAGTCGTTGCGACCTCCTAATGGACGGCACGGATTGCCAGGTAGATTTTTAACACAAATTGCCTCCATCACATGCCAAGGTAAAAGATAAAAAAAGGCTTGTGGATTCTTATGGAAGTAGTCGCCTTCGCGATGCACGGTTAAGAAAAAACACATTGCGTTGGTACTTCTACTGAAATGTCCTCTGAGCCACATTGGCAATGATGTGACGTATTGGTGTAGCTCATCTCCAACAAAGTAAGACTTACACGCCATATTTGATCCAAAGTCTGCCGTTTTACTTAGGATGTCTAGAAATAAAATAAGTAGGCAGAAATATTAACAAACCCAGACGGATAAACCGGCTGCATCGTTAAAGAAAAAATTGGATACCTCATTTCATTTAAACATATTTATTATGAATCCATCAGATATACATCTTTATAAGAAGGAGTCTAGGGATACAACAGAAGGCGTATTGCAATTGGATACCTATTACCTTGGAGGAGTCAATATAATTACTCCAAGCTATCACCAAGAGTTTAACGCCCAGTCGAGCTGAAAGGGTAAATGTCGTCCTGGGTACATGTATATACAAATATTACCCAGGATCTCAATTATCACTGAAACAATACCCTGGGTGTACTTTCGGTAACCGAACATCACCCAGGATCGTAATGTGACACCTGGATTTGAGGTTGTCGCGCCAGTGGTCACGTGACCGCCTGAAGAATGTCATGAACAGCTACACTCAACAACTACCGCGGCGCGAGACCGCGAGATTCAACGGTATTTCTAAATAGGACTTGTTCCTTGCGGATGCTGGGTGATGTTCGGCTACCGAAACTACACCCAGGGTATTCTTTTAGTAAAGACTGAGATCCTGGGTAATCTTTGTATATACCCAGGACGACATTTACCCTTTCAGCCCCAGTCGATGTTTCTCAGACACCCACGTTTCAAATCACGTTATGTCCGATCCTATAAAAACGGTAATAAAACTAAGATTAAAATCAAATAGATTCATTCGCTGGGTCCTGATATCTATTATATCCTCTTAAAAATTTGTTCAAGACTTGTTTAAAAAGGTTAGCTCGCCTACGAACTCCGACGATAGTGCCACTTTGCTTTGCTTTCTCCAGATGTCCGTATTTGATTGGCTGACATTGAATCTATTAAAATTGATTAATTTATAAAAGCAGTTTGTCAGGTGTTGATTGGAAATCAAGGTAAGAACTCGTTAATAAAATTGTTTCTTACAAAATAAGGAATACTGATGAGGTGGATCATCCTTCGTATTTTAATCACACTAAGTCTTAATCATACACGAGGCATGATCAAAATTGAAAAGCTGAAACTCATTACTTCTTTCAATTTTGGGGGAGAACATATTCCAAATGGCAGGTCAAGGTTTTTCATTGGTTTTTCCTTGGTTGCAATACCAAAACCTACTAGGTGCTCACGCTGAAGGTCTTGGCCCACTAGGTGCTCACGCTGAAGGTCTTGGCCCACTAGGTGCTCACGCTGAAGGTCTTGGCCCACTAGGTGCTCACGCTGAAGGTTGGCCTTGCATCGAGACGCATGCGGTAACGCTCGCGACAATATTTTTACATTATACATGTACTTAAAGGGACTAGGAAAATTTTTTCAAGCTTCGGTTATTACAAAATGCTAGTCTTTCATGATAAATTCCCACCGTCAATTCACTTTTTCAATTAAGTGTTAATTACTGGCACCCAGACAAATCAGTCTTCACCACACCATGAGCATTCACCACGTCACTGGGAACCTAATCAACATAACAGAGTACAAGCTCGCTCCATACAATACATACAGTGATAGGTTCCCAGTGACGTGGTGAATACTCCATGGTGTGGTGATAACTCCTGAAATATTAATGACAGGATCATCTCCAAATTTTTATCACAGGTGTATCTAATACGGATACATAACATATACTGTATAACAGCTAGCTGCCTATATAGGCCTGCATGTATAGGGTCCCTTCAATAATTGAGTTTCTTCAATCATGAAATAGTACTTTATGTTGGCATCAGTGTAACGAATCATCACAAATGAATTCATCTGAAATCTGTGATTCGCGTGCTATAACTAATAATTGGTCATTTATCAACAAAACAGTGTCTACTGAGGCATGACAAACATCCTGTTAATGATGTTGACATTCAGAAGACGCCATCTGCTTGATATATAACGATGATAGCATAGCTCATCATGACGTTCATTATTAATCTTCTTCGTCTGAGAAAGGTATGCATCATTCAGTATTTCTGTAATGTAAGTTATTCTGATCGGCGCTGGTATTGTATGTGGTGATTTTACTGAAGTGGGGTGCAAACTGGACGCCATTTCGGGCGCTTTCTATCCACCAAAATGATACCGAATCTCCTGACATCCAAGGGTCCTGATAGCCAAGAGGTTATCACGTCCACTGGGGCTGCTCAATCTAGAATTTTTATCAGTCTGAGGTCAACTGGCAGAGTGTGGACCCTGGGTCCTTTGGATTCTCTTTCAAATGCGATCAGAATATTTCAAATGCTGTTGGAAGGCTGTCAGACTATTTAAAACGCAGTCAGACTACTTAGAACGCAGTCACAATGCAGATAGAACACACTTCAAATGCTGTTCGATATTTCTCTACTTGGAATGCACTTCGAAGGTTTTGAACATGTCCAAAACATTCTCACTGACCACAGGAATGGGCAGGAATATTATGAGCGAAGTCAGAATGCAGTCGGAATTTTTAGAATGCACTTCGAATGTCCAGGAATGAACTACAAACTGTCATTCCAACGGCGTTCCTGCTCATTCTGCCTCTAGTGTGACGCCAGCGAGCCCTTTGGGAAGCCTTTGTTAACCAGCGTGTCCGTACACTGTGTAGTTCTATGCAATTGCAGCCTAAGACGACACTGATGCTGGATGTGTTATTGCCATGACGACATCACACGGAGTAGTGCTGACTTTCCTTTGTGAAACTCTTTGTCATGCCAGCCGTTTGTAACTATAATGTGTACCGAAAATTGCGGACGACGTGACGTGACGCCGTAGTGCATCCAACACATGCTGATGCATTGCGACGTCACTGACGCCATGTAAACATGGTCCGCAATTTATGGTACATGACAGCTTTAATTAGGTTTTAAACTTGTGTAAGTCGATATCAGACGTAAATTTGAAAAGACATGTATCTTACCATGAAAAGGTTTTGTCCTTAGCCTGTCACTTTATTACCCTTTGATTAATGCAACGGACGTGCTAATTCAACTACCTACAGAGATCAACCGAAGTACAAGTTTATTAATTGAGTTTCGGGGAAAATTAGTTCGTGCAAAGACGGGTTTTTAGTAAACGTATTAAAGTGTCTTATGCGAAGCAGATACTTTGAAGCGCCGAAGCTTAATTGTTTTTGATATCATCAGTCGCCGTATAATCTGGAGAAGTTTGAGAGGTGGTGGTGACATTGCATGCTATACCACCAGATGATTTTAAATGGTAGTGATGTAGTCTCGTGCCACCAGACTCTGCAATTTTCAATTTTAGAGTCTGGTCCGGATGGTACCTTTTGCTTGTAAAAACCATCATGGCGGACAATCTACCGCCGATGACGTAGAACACAATGCACAATCAATGCAAAAAGCATGCAGTGTCTGAGTAAAACTACCCCTTGCTGTGAGGCCTACTGCACTTTTTATTGCATAATTCCCTCCCAAATCGAAAGAATAATAATATACTTGCCTTAAATTCTAATGAAAGACACTATAAATTGACTTGACAACACAAATTGAGGCGATTCACCTCACTAATTTTCACGCTTCGAGTCATCTGGGCGCTGCCATATTCCCCCTGCAGCCTACGTCACCAGATTTTGAAACTAGCCAATCAGCGATGCTGACCTCCTTTCGAATCATCGAAATGAGGTCACTAGGTCGCTACAATGAGAATTTCTTTCCGTGCCAGACCCTCGGTCTGACGACCTCGGAGTATGACCGAGGGGCTGGTTGCGCGAGACTAGTAGTGATGAATCAGCTTGACGCAGGCGGCGCTACAACCGATCTGACCGAAAGACGTCATGACGTCACTTTTGTATTGCGGGAAAGTCTGCCGCTTTTTAGCTCACCTGGTGAGCTCTTACGATAGTGCAGCGTCCTTGATCGTCCGTCGTCGTCCGTTAGCAGGGTACTATACGTAACCGCTGGGGTTATTGACCTGAAACTTTGTACACGTATACCCCTAGGTCAGGTGACCTATGACACCAAGTTCCGGTCCAATTCGATGCTTGGCTTGGCCACCAGGTGGCCAAAACCGAAAACACAAAAAGTAGAATAACTTCTTAACTACTGGCTGGATCATTTTCAAATTTTTGTCATAGGTACATCTAATTAGGATACGTGACATATCTAACGGATTTTGATTTGACCTACTTTTGAAGGTCGCAGAGGTCAAAGTTCAAAATGTTGCCATTTGGTGGCACGTTTCGTGTGACCCGATTCACTACGCACATTTTGTAATGTATTTTTGTAGTTCGTGTTGCTGCCGCTAGGTGGCTCCCTCAACGTCGGCAGTCAAATTACCATTCAGAGATCGCATAGCGTGGTCCTTTAACAATCCAGCTTTTATAACAGAGTGAAATCTTTGTTACATCCTGCAAGCTTTCTATTTTGAGTCTGAGGATATTAACGACACCAGACAGCGGTGATTGATCCCAGTAAGATTAAAACATGATCCTGTAATTCAGAACGAGATTACTTCACTTTTCATTATCAACAATAAATTACAGGTGGTAATATGGGGTTGATTCACATAACACTTCACGAGGATGAGATACTGGTACTTACTGGTACTTACAAAAGGCACCAAAAATAAAAACTACAACGTTGAAAGGTTGTATTAGAAATTTCGATTTTCTGCCAATTCTGGTAAAACATATAAAACACCATTTCTTGAAGATCAGGGACCTGTTTCATAAAGTGAATTTAAGGTAATGGTACCTTTATCCTAATGAAAAATGCATTGAAGTTAATGGTACTATTAGCTTAAAGTTACTTTATGAAACAGGCCCCAGCTGTTTTATAAATTCCTATCAGCACCTATCGTTTTTGCTTTACTTTTACAAAGGAAATTTCTGCGCTCTGACGTTTGTCTTCTAGAACGTTCTCCGCAATAGCTAATCATAGTCTATATTTGCTTTTTATTTTGTGACGAAGTTCTTGCTCGTTTCAACTCAAGTTTGTTATTGGAAAAGGAGTAGTGAGGTATTTACCATCACTGTTAGAAATAACAGAGGATTTTACAGAAAATTCCTGCAGCAGAGTCTCAGGACGTGCATGGATCTATAAAATTACACAGACTCAAAGAAATGTTAACAGAGACTTGACTGGAGGCTGACCAAATTATATTTTCATACCTGTCTCAGAATGCATCATTCTGGAAAGTCAAATTGAGTCCAACCAATACAGGAAAACATAAATCGCACCATATGTAAATTTTACAGAAGTTTCCGGAGACTCTGCTGCAGGCAATTTCTGTAAAATTATTGCAATAATTTCTAACAGTGATGTGTACTGTTAGTTGCTGATAAAAAGTCCATGTTCTTTGAAAAGATATCGAACCAAAATTTTAGAATAATATCTTAGGTACTAAGAAAAATCTTATATGAATATCAGTAATTTCTTTACTACATGTAGCTAAGATACTTGCGAAGAAAATTAACTCATCTGCTCCCAGGTTTCAGTGGATTGCATCTTCTGATGAATTTTTCACAAAGCATCGGACGTCAGTTGGAAAACATTTGAAGAAATGTTCTTCAGATGGTTGACAAGAACAACATTTCTTCAAATAATTTTCAGTCAGTGCCATAGGAAGTGAGGAAACTTTGACGGAAGATGCTGTCTGCTGGACTCTAGGGCATGCAGATGAGTTAGGCTAAGAATCCATTCACGCGATTTTCGTGCCGCGCGATGTCGCATCCTTTGTCCAGGACCAACGCGGCGGAAACAAACAATGCTTTCGAGCGTCTGCGGCAAGAAAATCGCGTGAATGGATTCTTAGCCTTATAAGATTCTTAGTAAGATTTATGTTCTGGATTACTAGCTTTATTCTTGACAACCAATATCCTGACAGTTTAAATGACACAGGTGAAACAGGTACAGAGTACGACCATTCACAATGAAGAAACGTAATCATCGGAATGCCGACGGCAAGATTCCAAATGTCATATTATTTTCAGGCATTGAATGACTTCCAAGCTTTTGTCCCAGTAAATATAAGTGATTCTCATAAGTAAAGTGCCCATAAGCATCTGAGGAACATCTATGCAATGTATTTGGGTAGGCCTCTTCCTCTGACGTGTGAATACTAATAAATAACCCTTAGGCGAAGACTCCATTTTGTTTTTTTCCTTTTCGCTTTTTCTGGACAAGATGCGATATTTCTGATATTTGCATACCCTTTGAATAATGTGTACACTTTTCGGAACTAACAACGAGACAATGCAAAATAGCCAAAAGTACATAGCTGGAGACGGCAACGCTGAATGGCCCTCCAGGCATTACCGGAGGTACCTTGAGTCAGATTACATTCAATTGTTTACATTTGCGGAATGTAACTGCCTACTCTTCATTCCACATCCGATTGGCGCGAGGTTTATGGCCGATATCTCCGCAATGGCTAGGTCAAATTTGACATACCATACATCATTCGATTTGTCCTTTTTGCCACGGTTACCAGCATCATGGCTGTGATTTTCCCTAAAAACATGACATGAAAAAGTCCGTTACCAATCACAGTTCGTGTTTACGGCCGAAATTGCGGCCATTTTGAAATGACGTCATGCAAAGCTCAAATTTTTGCTATTTGGTGGCACGTTTTGTGGCTGTTTGACCTGGAGTCTTCTAACTTGGTGTGATTATGTATCAACGTCCCCTCTACATGTATGTGTTCAGCAATTTTCGGCACGATGCTACCAGGCGGCCATCTTTGAAAAATGGGTTTTGGCCCATATCTTGTAAATTACTGCAACTAGAATGTTTTGACCTCGAGATTGTATGTGTTTACGCACCCTCTATGCGTACATCGAATTTTGACCCTTTTCGACTTCAAATATGGTGGCCAGTCGGCCATCTTGAAAAAGGGACTTTAGCCAATATCTCATGAAGAACAGCAGCTAGAATGTTGTAACTTGGTGCGAATATATGTAGATAACCTCTATATGTTTGCCAAATTTTAGCTCTTGCACTTTAAATAAGGCCGCCAGTCGTCCATCTTGAAAAAAGGTACTTTGGCTCATATCATATGAACAATACCACAAAGAATGTTCTAACCTTGTATGATGTTTCCCTGGAATATATTGACTTGACACTTGTTGTTCGGTCGTCTGGTACATTCACCCAGGTGAGCACATGGTCCACGGACCATTACATGTATATTGACTTGCATCTTGTATTGAGCAGAACTCGCTGGATTTATATCAGATTGCTTTGATTTTTTCAGGGCTTGCTCACAATATCATAGTGTTGGTCCCGTTGAATTTCCAAGGAATTTGGCCCTCAAATCAGATATTACAAGTCGAAAAGTGTGACTTGGTGACCACCGGTACAATCAACCTCGTTCCCATGGCTTAACGTTGGCTTGTTAAGCCCTGGTTTCAGAACCGAATACCTCGGCTGTGATTGGCTATCGGCCTGACGTCATACCCAATTTGAAATTTGAAATACATGTACTTCTGGCAAATGGATAAAAATATGGTCTATTTTATTTTATTTTTCATATCATAGCAAACATTATTCTTTTTACTGTAACCGAGGTTGAAATAAGCGTTGGGGACGAGGTGCCAAGAATCTTGGAAGTGAATCCACGGTCTACGACCGAAGCGGAAAATGACCTCGTCCCAAGGTAAAAGCAGAAGAAATTTCGAGTTAGATCCTGGGGACGAGGTTGCGGTACAATGTGGGAGACTGTCAAACTCAAAAGACAGCGACTTCTCCTTCTCACTTTCATGCTTTTCTCCCTTTTCTCGTTTCAGGTTTTGTCAGTTTTAGCTGTGTTTACACTTTCCCTCGTGGATCAAGCCCGTCCCAACATCACGGGAA
This sequence comes from Notospermus geniculatus, assembly GCA_002633025.1. Taxonomy (NCBI): domain Eukaryota; kingdom Metazoa; phylum Nemertea; class Pilidiophora; order Heteronemertea; family Lineidae; genus Notospermus; species Notospermus geniculatus. The sequence goes on along the minus strand of NMRB01001811.1, from coordinate 131,052 downwards.
CCAAAGAAGGCAGGGTGAAAGCAGAGTGTCAAAAAGGCTGCGAGGGGGAGTATATGGGTTGTTTCTTCCCGTGTTATGACAAAATGGACGACTTTGTAGGCTGTATGGAGGAATGCATCAAAATTCCATGCATACAAGATTGCTGTGCACGTAAAGGATTCAAAAATTGCTGAATCATCGCAAAGCAACTGGAGTCGCCTCCTGGTGGCAGCCAGTTACGGAGTGAATAAATGGAAGAATCCCATTGGTTCATTTGGATCAATGGATGTGACGTATGTGTTGTTGATTGTTACTTTTGGGGACATGCATTTTTGTAACACACGAGGATATTTTGGAGAATATACCGGATGCCTTGATTTCATCTTCCGATGCCCCCGCACACACACAGGATATCCATAAGAAATTAAGGACGAACAAATGACGCATTTGTTTTACTTTGGAACTAGAGGAAACGGGAACGAGTATCCGCTGACTGTCACGAGCCGCTAATATCCATTCATGAATAATTTTGCTGTTTTTTACAATTTCCAACCAGAACTACATTTGTAATTACCAGAAGTAATTATTGCTTCTGTGGCTTCAACGGGAAAATTTACCAGCCGTACCTGGACTAGGACGATCCAACGTTTCCCGCTGTCGACAAACACGTGATTTATTAAAAAAGCAGGCATGAGAATGTTTCGATATCGTACAAAAGCAAAAAATGCCCAACATGATGTTGGGACCTACATGTAGCTCGTAGGAAGTGAAATACAGTATGTTTTTTTACGATTCGCACTATATTACAAAAAGGTGCCCATAATGGTTGGCGGTGGAGCGAAATGTTACCCGTGAAAGCAAGGTTGCCCGTGGCGCTTCGTCGTGGGCAACATTACTTTTTGCTAATCACACAAACGACATTTGCCTGGGGTGTGATATTTCAAAATGTTGTTCCATTTACGGTATTATTTTCCAGTGTTTCCAGTATTCACAGCTAACGGGTGTGTGAAAAATGTATTAAAGCAAATGGCTCGCGGGGTTTGTTTTGATTTTTGATGGTACCTCCCATAGAGAGTGAATCTAGCCTCCAGGCAAAGCCGTGCTCCAGTCATAGGCAAAACCTGTGCAAATTTGCGAACGTGCACCTGGGTACGAGGTTCCATTAAAAATTTGTTAAAATGGATTAATGACATTTTCAAATTCAGTCGGTCAAAATGTACATTTTGTACTATTCACATTGATTTCGAAGCGGCAGATTTTGCAGAATACGCCTCCGAAGTTTGGCTATCTAATGCATTTCCCATTAAACTAAAATCCTTCTTTCGCCTTTTTCTCAAAACGGCGCTTGATATTGAGGACTGTCAACAAACCCCGCGAGCGATTTGCTTTAAGTATCTTTCCACCCGTATCAGAAGTTAAAGCTCCTTCCTTCCCATTTCGAAAACTGATTGGACTACGAAATATTGGGTCTTATGAATGAAAACAAGCAAATGCTTTTACTTCAGATTGCTACAGCATTACTACAGCATTGCCTAGTGCATTTGTATTGCAAACTTCAAGTAAGAGCATTTACTAGTCTTTACTCATATGACCCATTGACTGATAGGCTTGATTAATACTACTTCAGACGGTGGGTGTTGGCATCCGACGCCCCATCAAATTTCGAAGCCGGCATCGTCGCGTTGATTCATACCGCAGCGTCCGGTAAAGCCAAGCGCACATTTGCGACAAAACTCAATGCGTTAGGGATGTTTTTAAAGTCGACTGACCCAACGCTGTCAACTCGTTATTCAGCCGGATTAGTCCATTTTAAAAAACACCCCTCTAACGCACTGAATTTTGTCACAAGTGTGCGCTTGGCTTAAGCGTTATGACGTACAAGTATTATCGCCACACCATTCATCGCCCCACGATTGGACGTCGAAAAAAACTGTCAAGCAATCTGGGCGGTTATCTGCAAATAACGATGATTCCAACAGCTAATACTCAGCTACGACTCGAGATCAACTTAGCGACTGCAGCGCCGCCCAACGTCGTTAGCTACCACTCGCGATCGTCCTAACGATTGCAGCGCCGCCTAACGTCTTTCTAGCAATGACTCGAGACCTTGGGGTGATATGAATAAAACCTAGCCGATGCTTTTACTTCAGATTTGTACAGCATAGTGTAGTGCATCTGTACTGCAAATTCTAAGTAAAAGCATTTACTAGTCTTTATTCATGACCCCATACCACAAAGACACAAGATATTGACTTAATATTTTGTTACATGTACGTCTTTATTTGCGGATATAACCGCCCATATTATTGGCCAACCAATCACCGTCGGCCTTCTAACTGTAAGATTAGGTCAATCAGTTTCTGCGGTTCCACATCACATGGCTCCACAAAAAAAACATATCATGATTTTGCTGTTAAAGTGGGAGTGGTGAGGAACTTTTTTCACGTTCTACGAACTATTTTTCATTGAAGGCAACCGAGTATATATCCTCGTGCAAAAATAAAGGTTTTTAAAAATATGACGCGATCTGTCTTAGTTATTTTTTATGAGCCCCAGTACACGGTATTAAGCAAAGATAAAGTCAGAAATTATTGAAGCGTCGTGACTCGGGGGAAATATAAAAATCAACACGCTTGACAGGATTTTGAATGTATTTCCCTGGATGTTTCGGAAAGTCAACAACATTTTTGACATTTTCATTAACGTGTGCCTGAATGAAATGGATCTGACTAGGATATTACACGTGGAGGATGGCCTAATTTGCTCGTGTTTAGTTGTTTGGGGAATAGTGTTGATAGGTTGATAAGCGGTAGTTTAATCGATAATTTTAGAGGAACTACATGTAGATCTCATTGGCAAAGCCAGGTCTCCGTGACCTTACACAAGTTATACAATGTGGGCCCTAGTCCACTGCCTCACAAGGTGTCACTAGTGGTCAAAACTATTGAAATGAAACTGACATCCCGGTCCTGATCAATTTACCAAACAAAAGGCGTCAATTAGGACCGGGTTTCGGTGTGCTGCCCTCTATCGTAGCTAGAATCTCCATTGCATCGTTGGTATTTCTTGTGTTTATGCTTTTTGGGCTGTGTGATTGTCCTCCATGTTTGAAGAAACGCTCGCCATACGTTCGGTGTTGTCTTGGGCTGGAATGTTGTCTTGTAAAGGCATTTCATCCGCTCCGTCCACTTTCTCTTGTTCAGTAGCGCAGGCTTTCGTTCTCCTGGAAAAAGTGACGCAAAAAACATCGGATCAGTGAATCCCGAACCCACCATTGCTCGCTTGATGTGCCTGGGTAGAAGGTCTGCCATTCCTCAGGCAAGCTTTTGTATCATTAACACCTTGGCTATAAAAGAAGTTAGACTTGCTTCCGGTCTTCTAGGTGGCCATAAGAAGTTCAACTAAATTCAATGACGAATGGAAACTAATTAAGTAATATAATTTTTTCATGTGTCCCACAGATTATAAAGGACCACAAAAATACCTTTTACAGTCGGTAATCGAAATAGGGCAACAAAAATGGTCTGTAGGAAATACAATGTGGAGACTACGGTGAAGGTAGGTTTTTGTGAAAATATTGATATTTTGTTGTGAAAATCTGGGCTTGAAGTGAGAGGTCGAAAAAAACGTGATGTCCTTGTCATATTTATATACCCCTAGGGGCCATCCTCGGTTGAGCCAACCTCCTGTGGGCATGACAGCACTATATAGCAGCGGCGCAAGGGTGAATCATCACACAAATACAGAAATAATAGGCCTGGGCCTACATGTATATTATCATCGATAGTCGCCTTGTCTATGACCTAGTGAGAATCTGTAAATGCCGCCGTCTACCGTAGCTATCCCAAGGAATAGGCCTAGGCCTAGGCTGTGCCTGTGCTGTGGCATCATGCATGTCATGATGATGATGATCGTTCACCGTGCTAGTTAGGCCTAACATGCTAATACTAGCCTACTCTGTAGGTCTACGTAGGCTTGCTATTAGGCATCCATTTATGAAGAAAAGGAGTCGCATGAGGTAGACCTACCTAGGCCTATCTCTCTTGATAGGCAGGCCCCTTTCGAAAGTTGGCCATTTCGGCGCTGCGGGCAAAAACAAATGGGAAAATGCATTACGTTTCGCCAGAAATTGCAGAAATAATTGTCAGAAACGCTTGAAATTTGGCAGAAATGTGGTGATTGCCAAACCATTGAGAATCGCGAGGAAAAAATTGGGTGTCATCGAGAAATGTTTCGAGAAATTGGTGACTTTCTACACCTGAACAATAGGTGGCTTAACAGACACTTTAAACCGTCTATTGTTCAGTTGCAGAAAAATGCAGAAATCTTCAAAAATTGATCGATGACACACAATTTTTTTCACACATTTCTCAATGAATTGGCCCTCATAACATGTCTGCCGAACCTTTTTAGCTCACCTCTGTGAGGTGAGCTTCTCTCATGGTGTGTCGTCCGTCGTCGTCGTCCGTCGTCGTTAACATGGGTGGCACGTTTCTAAACCGCTTGGGTTAGAAACTTGAAATTTGGTGTACAGGTAGCCTATGGTAAAAAATATCTCTGGACCGAAACTTAGCGCTGGTGCTTATACACTCTGGCCTGTAGGGGGCGCTTTGTGAAAACCTTCTTTGGGCCGTATCTCCTGAACGCTGTTAGCTAGAACCACGAAACTTTTATGGTGGGTTCCTCTGATGAGACTACATCACATAAATCCCGGGTTTTTGATTTGACCTACTTTTCAAGGTCACAGAGGTCAAAGTTCAAAATTCACTGTTTGGTGGCACATTTCATGGCTATTTGACATAGAGCGTTGTGATTTGGTGTGAAGATATATCTAGGCACCCTGCACAAATGCACCAAATTTCAACCCGATCGGACTTCAAATATGGCCGCCAGGAAGCCATCTTGAAAAATG
>NMRB01001811.1:90041-102841 GCA_002633025.1 Notospermus geniculatus | reverse complement strand
TTTAACAAAAGATTTAATGAATTTAAAGGAACATTTTGATTTCAGCAATTATCCAAGAGATCATCCGTTGTATGATACAAGTAAAAAGAAAGTCCCTGGGTATTTTAAAGATAAATTAGGTGGTGAAGAAATGACAGAATTCATAGCTTTAAGAAGTAAAATGTACGCATACAAGCATAAGAATGATCGTGAAACGTCAGCAAAGCTGGAGGAGGCTAAAAAACTAAAAGGAATGAGTAAACATGTAGTGAAAAAACATATAACATTTGATGATTATTTTGATTCACTATATGATAGTAAAAAATTCAGTCATGACATGAGGACTTTGAGATCAGAAAAACATAATATGTATGTGGAAGAAATAAATAAGAGAAGTTTGAACCCATTTAATGATAAAAGATATATTTTGAGTAATGGTAAAACTACACTACCATTTGGTTCTTATTACGAGGCCTTTATCGATTATAGTGATCTTGAATCGGCATAGTCAGTTTAATAAATTTTCTACTATATAAATGAACACTGTAGTTATCGAAGGAAACATAGCATCTGGGAAAAATACACTAATATAACACCTTCAACGTCACTTTAACGGCATCGAACAAGGATCGCCTTACAGGATCGAAGTCTTACCAGAACCAATAGAAAAATGGAAAAATTGGAATGGTAAGACTAACATGTTAGATTTGTGGTACCAAGATCAGAAAAAATACGCCAAAGATTTTCAATCAATGGCGCAAGAAACTTTAGTAGATAACCATAATCTCAACACTGATTGTTTAAAGATTATGGAAAGAAGTATTTATTCTTCACAGTATATATTTACAAAGATGGCTTATGATGATAATAACTTAACTAATAGTGAATATAATTATATTACTGGGAAGTTTATTCAAAATGAAAGAAATATAATTAAACCGGTTTATATAGTTTATTTAAGAACTAATCCTGAAGAATGTTACAAAAGAATGTTGGAAAGAGCAAGGCCAGAAAAACAAAATGTTACACTTGATTATTTAATTAAATTACACAATTATCATGAAGATTTGTTTAACGCTAACCTAAGTAAATTACCTTGCAATGTGATGGCTTTAAATGGTGATGAGGATAAAGATCAAGTAAAAGATAAGTTTATAAATCATTTGTATCCCATTTTGTGGACTGCAACTTATCTGAATTCTCCTCACCTTTCCGGTAAAAGATGTTCAAGGTGTAGAGAACATAAGCCATATGATGAGTTTTATGAAAATACAGGAGCAAAAGATGGTTTACAAAGTTATTGCAAAGAATGTCATAAAGATTATATGTGGCCATACATGAATGAAAGATACAAAAATCCAGAATTTTATGAAATACAATTAATGAGAAATAGTTTAAGTAGAGGAAATAGTTTAGGAGCTCTTCAAAATGTACTTGGTTGTTCAAATGAAATCTTTTACAAATGGTTAGAGTTTCAGTTAATGTTGAACCCTGTAGAAGGACCCGTAGAAAGAGATCATACATTACCAATTGTACATTTTAAAGATTATCCACATATATGTTTTAATTGGATTAACATTAGACCAATTAGCAGAAAAGAAAATAGGCAAAAAAGTGCCAAAGTAGATTTATCTCTCTATGCTGAACAAGTAGAAAAAGCTCAACAATTTATTAATGAAAATGAGTTGTGTTGTGAGTGGTATTATGATCATGGGATTCCATTTTTCATTATTACTTCATAAACTTCCAGATCGGCTATGCCGTCACTATGTGAATAACAACTCCTACACTAGTTAAACCACCAATTATCCACAAATATTCATAATGTCTCATCTTTGTACTTGGTTGATAATAATCACTAAATCTAGGTTTTCTAGGTAATTGAACTTTTTGAGTTGGATGATAATGATTATAAAGATCTAAAGCAGCATCAGCTTCTCTAAAATCACGTTCAGCTTGTTGTTCTTTCTTTAATTGAAGATTAACAAAGTCTATAGTTTGTTTTCTGCGTTCTTCCCATTTAATTGAATCCTGTGGGAATTTTTCTTGAGCAAGATGTCTCTTCATTTCAGCTTCATAACCATCTTTATCTAATGCTTTAAACAAATAACCAGAACCTGTAAAAGCAAATGCATTAACTAAAGCGCCACCTATCATCATCCCGATAGCAGCCATTTATTTTATCAAAATAATCAAACATATCATCGAATTCATTTTCATTCTCAAAATATTAATTATCGATAAATTCTTTTGCTTTATCTAATTGTTTTTGAAAAAGGTTAAAATCTACTTTAGTGCTCTTTTTAAGATTCTCTTTTGCATTTAATGGCATAATATTAATCCAACTATCTCTTATCATTAAAAAGGGCGAAGCATTAGAAAACCTCTTGAAATAATGAATAGGAATAACATGGTCAAAGTGCTCATTAAAGGGATTGGTGCTTTGAGATTTAATCCAATCATAAAAGAATTTTTCACTGCACTTTAAAACCGATGAAAATATTCCTACTCGTGAAATAGTGTTTCTTATTTTCTCGTAAATATATCTATCTTCAGCATTATCAATTTTTTCTTGTCTATTTCTTTCTGCTATTCTTTTAGCGCATTTCTTACAAATGCATTTTAGAGCAGAAGGAGAAAATTGATCTAATGGTTTTGTTTCTCCACAGCATAAATTATCGCCTCTACAGGTTCTTGTGTTTTGCCCTTCGAGTAACTCAATTGTTTATTTAACTTTAACGCTTTCTTTTGTTCACGATTAGTGATTATACTTCGCATCATTTAAAAAAGTAAAAATCGTTAAATCGTTAAACGCCAGCAAAGCTGGATTATTTAGCGGACAATATTTTGTGGAATAATTCCTTGTTGGTATAAATAGTCCAAACTCATATTACTTATGGCCACAACACCACCGAGTTTTAAAAGTTCGTCTAAACCAGCTTGACTTGGAGAACCTATGTTTATCCTCAGAAATCTCTTAAGGACGTAAGAATAACCAATTGTTACTCCAGCTAGTAAGGTACTTCGGTACAAAGTATTTATGATATCATTCTTGTTCATCTCCGGTACAGCCATTTATTTAGCAGGAAAATCACTAATGCTGACGACTTGCTAATTGTTGATTGCTTATATTCACTTGGGCATCAGAAACAATAAAAATGTACATTTTGTATGGCCCTTTCCCTGATTCTTTCATAATAGTTAATTGTATTCCATCTTTTGTGTTTTGTAGTTTTTTACCAGAACCATGTAAAGTGTTGTCCTCTGTAGTTCTAAAATCAATCCATAAAGCATAGTGGTTTTTATCACCATAATATTTTTCGATATTCATGTAACAATCGTCAGTTATTTTATTGTTTTCACTCATGAAGTGTTTCTTAATTTCTATCCATTGATCTAGCATTCTCATTCCTTCCGGGTATATTTTATTTGCAATACCTTCAATTGTAACCTTAACTTTAGTAATACCAGGATTTTCAAATTTTTCTGAATCTCTTGTACCATCTGCATAATCTGAAATAAATAAAAGTAAAATACCTTTTAATGATCTTCTAGGGAAATTTAAATTTTCATTAATTAAAGTTTCAGTTGCCGAAACATTAACAGTTTTAAAATGATCAACCCAATCATAAATAATTGTAAACCCTGCATTATAATTATTACTTAGTTGGTTGGCTAATATTTCACTTGTTACAGTGTCATATTCTAAACATAAATTTTCTAACTTATAGTCCATATTTGCTGTAGAACCACTAACAATTATATCTTTTATTGGTGCTAGAGTTATTTCAAAAATAATATCTTCATTGATAGGAAATTTATACAATGGAGCATGTGTTGACATTAATTCAAAATCTAAAGGAATCTTGTATTTCTTTTCAAATACTGTTTTTAGTAGTTTCTGTGTAGTTGTTTCACCTTGAACATGTGCTTCTGCAACTCCTGATCTTAGTTGTCTTAAATTCTTGTGTTGTATTCCTTGAAATACTAAATTACCTCTTTCTTTTTCAGTTAACCATAAATCTTTAAAAGTGGCATATAAGTTATAATTATCAAGTTCAAAGATGTCTTCTGTTCCCCATTTTACAACTAGTTTTGAAACCAGATTTCTACCAAGATTATTAACCACATAATTACTTCCATGACCTGAAATGTCAACATCAGCTGATAAATAAAATGATCCTGGAACAAAGAAAGTATTTTCCGTTAATCTTGGAACTCCTATGTATAATGTTTGTTTTGGATTTGCTGAAGATGGGTTATTAGTAATAACATGGTGTTGTCTTTCAGCTTTTAAACCTAACGGAATTCTACTATTTCTATCTGTGTTTAGTATCCTTCCTGTTGCCATTTATTTAACGTTTATTTTCGCTTTTCTAACTCCTTCAACAAGCCCGTAAACTATAGAACTAACAATAATAACAATAAGTATAATTAAATGTTCTGCTAAAAATCCAACAGCAGCACCAGCATATTTTAGGATAAATGAAACTATTGCTCCGATTATTCCTGGTAAAGCTGCTGCTGATTTCTTAGCTAATTCCTTTAACCACTCTGCAAATTTCTTTAATCCTTCTTTCACTCTGTTTGGTGAGCCGTTGGGTGTGTCTGGAGTAGGAGACGGCGGAGATGGCGGAGACGGGGTTCCTTTTAAACTGTTACTTATTGCTAAACCTAAAGTTGTGAAAAACATTGTAATTGCAGTTATGATAGCGCCAATTGTTAACCCTTCAAGTTTAAACACTAACCTAATTCTATCTTTTAATGATATTTCAGATTCTGGATTTTGTAAAACATCAGTAATTAAGTTCTTAATCCTTCTTATTTGTGTTTCTTGTTCGGAATTTAGTTCAAATACCTTCTTTCTTTCCATGATTAATTGTTCTATTACTTCTCCTTTCTCTTCTGTCACTTTAGTTAACTGCTTTTTTAATTCCTCTCTTTTATAGTAATCTTCTTCAACAGAGGCTACATAGTCTCTTTGTAAATTTGCTAGTTTATTTTCCAGTTCCTGTTTTTGTTTCTCTAATTCTTCTATGTGTTTATGTTTTTCTAGTTGAAGTGCAGCTAAATTATCACTTGCTTCTGTCATACCTCTCCACTCTCTTAAAGCGTTATCTGAGAAACCAAATGCTTTCAGTTTTTCTTCATTTGTATCAACAAGGCTTTCAAGTTTCGAGACACTTCGAGGATCATCAATAGTTAGTTCACCAATCGATTCTATTAACTTTTCAAATGATTCATCTAAAACGGTTTTTAGTAGGTCATATTCAACGATCAATCTAGAAGGTTCATTATCCATTGGCTTTGCCGCCACTCCGTGAATTGGTCTTTGTTCGGTTGGTGGTTCATCTGGTGTTTCAAGAAGACCTTTGAGTTCTCTTATAAAATTTTCCCCGTATTTTGTTTTCATAGTAGACTCGGCATAAAACTGACCGCCATCTTTAGTTAAACGTAAAACATAACCTATTATTTTACCAACTGGGTTCTTAAATTCTATAAGTAGCCCTTTTTTCAATAGATCGTCTTTTTTATCCTCAGTTAATTTGTTGTAAATGTCAATATTGTTTGGTAAAAAATATAAGCTACTTCCTTGTACATATATTTTTGGCGTTAACAGTTGTAACCCTCTTTTTGTGTATTGCCAATTTGTATTTTTGATTGCTTTTTCTAGTTTATCTTGAATTGCACTGTATGTTGCCTCCTGTTGTTCTAATCTTGGATCTCTTGCTCTAGGTGGTGAAGGAAAATTATCCTCGCCGGTTAAATGTGCACCGGTGTTATATTGAGTATTATCATCACTAAAGGTTGTTTCCTGTTGCAAATTTGGACTCTCATCATGTGCTTTAAGCCCCCTAAACTGTTCAGCCAATTCAACATCTGGGTCATAACCATTATCAGCCATTTATTTATTTATAGTAAAAGTAAAGCTAAACCAACTAATCCTCCAGTTACACCATATAACGCAAACTTGATATTTTCGTGAGTTTTCTGGATGTCCTCATGGGTTTTATCCTCCATAGTTTTCTGGGTGTCCTGATGGGTTTTATCCTCTGTAGCTTTGTGGGTTCCTGTGGTTTTGACTCTGTTTGTTTTGACTCTGTTTGTTTAATTTGTTTCAACTTTGTCGTGGTTAACTCTAGTTCTAATCATTTTAACTGGCGATCCTTCCATTAACGGTTTAAGTCTTCTTTTTTCTTTATTAATGTCATTCTTTCCAGGAAGCATATCTTTAGAAGCTATCAGGATGTTATTGTTATAATTTTCTATCTTTCCAACTTCTAATTTTAGTAATTTCCAACTTCTAAGGTCATGTTTGAACTTATGATGTATAAACCAGCACAATTACATAATCTAATCTAACATGTGTATCTGTTATTGCGTCTTGATATCTTTTAATTGAATCTGGAATATCAGCGTGTTTATTTATAGAATCATTCAACAGCTTAAGAAATTGTTTTTGCGCATCAAGATCAGTTCCAAAACTTCCGGTTATAGCAGTTTTAATTTCTGATTGTGCTTTCAAAACACAATAAACAAATGTTCTGATAGAATCGTTTAATCTTTGTATTCCGGCTGGTGTTAACTTGTGTGAGTTTTTGGGAATAAAATGCGTATACCTAGGATAATCAGTTTGTTTTAGAACATCAAATGTTTTTTCACCTCTTTCATCTGCTATATGTTTATAAAAGAAAGCTGGTGGATCATGTTCTTTTCTCATAAGTCTTACACCTTCATCCCAATCTTTTTTAAACATATGTGGATATTTTTTAGGATGGCCACCAGATGTAACAGTTATTCCTTTCCAGAAACTAAGATTAGGATTATAATCATAAGGCCAGGGTTCATCAATGTAAAATTCTTGATGATCACTTATTCCAAATTCTTTCTTTATAAAATCATAATTTCTCATGTTAATGTGATTATTTATGGGATTGAAATCTGTTTCTCCTGGTCTTGGTATTTGTAAGTATTTTAGTATTTTATTAACTTGGTAATACAAATGAAATCTGTAAACTGTACTAATTAACGGAATTTCACAGTTCAAATCGTGAAGTGATATTCCACATCCAGCTGTTACACACCAAATTACCATGTTATATTGATTTTGGTAGAACGTTAATGGTTTTCTTTTAAAACGTATAACATCTTCTTTCCTTGTAAAGTTAATACTACTTGGTAGAACGTCTGGTAAATTAACCCAGAAATATCGTGTGGTTGTAACATAAACTTTAAATTGTAAAATATCCATATCTTTCAGGATTTCAGGCCTTTTAACAGGTTTAGTTTCTTTTGGTGGTTTCTCTGGTGGTTTCTCTGGTGGTTTCTCTGGAGTTAAAGTTCTTTGAGTAAATATTATGTTACCATCTTGCCACATTGTTATTTATAATAAATGAATTCGCAAAGCGACAACTTGTTTATCTTTGAGCCTTACAATGCTATTATTTCAGGAGTAACCAATTGTGGGAAAACACATTTTGTGATTGATTTACTGGAAACAACATATCTAGACTTTTATGATAATATTGTTTTATTTTGTCCAACATTTGATTATAATAAAACCTATAACCGTAAATGGATTTTTAAAGATAAAACTTTCATCGTTCTGAACCCGTCATATGTAAAAACAAATCTCAACGATGTTCTCTATGCATGTTTACAAATTTTCAAAGGAACATATGCTTTATTTATAATTGATGATTGTGCTAATTTACAAGATAGTAAAAAGAAAGCAACTGAATTGTGTAATCTCGCGTTTTCAGGAAGACATTATGGAATAACAACTTGGGTATTAATTCAAAAGTACAATTCAATTGTTAAGGATTTTAGAGAGAATATCAGGCTTTTAGTTTTGTTCTTTAACAAAGACGAAAATGCAATGAAACAGGCATTAGAAGAAAACGCTATTATACCTAAAGAGAGAAGAAATGAGGTGATCAAGGAGTTAAAAGACAATAGAAATGCTAAACTGGTGTTGAGATTACAATTTCCTGGTGATTTCTTATTAATTAAATGAATGCTGCTGAAATACAAGCTGTAGATAATGCAATGAAAAATATGGGTATTTTACCAACTAACAGTTACCAACAACAGACTAGTAGTTACCAACTAGCTCCAACTAGAAATCAACAAGGTTCAACTAAAAATCAACAACCAGTCAATCCTAGTGTCTGAACAAGGTAAACAAGCTAAAGCAGATTTAGAAATTTTAGTTGCAACTGGTAAGACAAAAGAGTTTCTTAATAAACAACTAACTTTTCAAGACCTTGACAATATATGCTAGAAAAAGACTTAATAAAATACCACAGGATTTACACAAGCACAGTATCAGCTAGAATTAATGATACTTTTGGTAAGATGATACTTAAATCTTATTCTAAACTAGCAACTTGGCTTCTTCCTATTAGTGATGAAGATAAGCTTTATGAAGACTTAAGAAATGACTACATTATAAATAGTGAAATGGATAGATGGACAGGATGGTTAACTGTGAAAATGGGGTCTTTACTGGCTGTTGCGTCTACAAGTTTAATTACATTTGGAAATTGTGTTAGAAATTCAACAGATATAAATGGATTCGAACCCAACGGAGAAGACGGAGAGCCAACCGACACAGACAGTTACAGCGACACCCCCCAAAAAACATAGATCAGAAAAGCAATTAGCTTGGAGTAGAGAATTAGGGAGAAGGTCTCAAGAATTTAAAAAGAGAAAACAGGATTTATTGACGCAGTCGAACTCTACTACCGTTAAGACTGAAAAGATGGACACAATTCCTGAAGAACAAAATACTGACACCAATCTATACTACTAAAAGAACAAACTTCCAGGGAAATAAAGACCACTACCGAATATGTGACTTTCAAACCTTCATGCATCTTTCAAGTACAGTCTTGGATACAAAACCTCCCCTTCTCAATGTAAACTTTCGCCGAGAAAGTGAACTTTGAAAGCAGTTTTCTCCACGATAAAAATGTAAACATACGAGCCGAAGGCCTACGGAAATTGCCGATCATTTCCGACGCTTCCCCGAAGACAATGAGAGGAAAACTCCACATGAGAGCACTAAACGGTCCTCACGGAAGAGGTGGCGAGCGAGGTTGTGTTGTTCTTTCCGTCAGGCGAGTTCACGTTCGTTGGTGAATGACACTCTATTGGACATGTTCGAGCGCAAGGTATGCCAATTTATCTTCGAAAATAACCGTGAAAACTGTGCAAACCGAAATATAAGTTGCAATAACCGACAGGCCTATCTGACCATCCATTTTCACCGGCATAGGCCAATGTCGATGATTTGTGATGTTCCTGGCCCGGTACGGTAGATGGTCAGTGATGGTAGGTAGACCTACACACGTGTGCCAACTAATGCATAAATGTACACTGCCCTTAAACACATACCGGGGTATCGGCATGGATGGTCGGCCTCATTTCAAAACGGTGTGCATATATGCATCTAGGCCTACCTAAGTCTTTCATTATCACTGTGTTAAGGAGGCAGCTATGCCCAGCATGCCTAGACCTCATGCTTACCGTATGATAGTAAATTGATGACGATTCGTGACTTTTGGTCAACCGAGATGATCTTTGATAATTGCTTCGCGATTGATGACAGCCCAACCAATGATGATTGATCGATGACGATTCATCGATGATGATCGATGATCGATCAATAACAATCAATCGATGACGACCGATCGATGACAATCGATGATGATCGATTACCATCGATTATGGTCCATCAATGAAAATTGATGATTTTCGATGGTGATTGGTTACGATCGATGACAATCAATCGATGATGATCGACCAATGACAATTGATGGTGATCGATGACCATCGATGATAATCATCGCTCAATGACGATCGGTAACGATCGATCGAGGTAATCGACAACGATTGATCGATGATGATCGATCAATGATGAGCGATGACAATCGGTCGATCACGATCAATGATGATTGATTGATCCGATCGATGATGATCAATTGATGACGATCGATGATGATCGATTACGATCAATGATGAGCAATGACAATCGGTCGATCACGATCAATGATGATTGATTGATGATGATCGATCGATGATGATCAATTGATGACGATCGATGATGATCAATTACGGTCGATGACAGTTGATGATGATCCATCATGATCGATGATGATTAATTGATAAGCGAAGACAAGTGGTGATGATCAATGACGCTCAACAATCAATGACAATTGAAGATGATTGAAGACGATTGATGACGATCGATCCAATGAAGAACAATGATAATTGATCGATGACAATTGATCAATGATGATCAATCAATGATGATCGATGATGACCGATGACGGTTGATGACGATCCATCACGATCGATGATGATGGAAGACGATAGATGGCGATTGATGATGTTGGACTGTTGATTGAAGACGATCGATAGTGATCAAAGACAATAGATAACAATCAATCGATGATGTTCAATGACAATTGATCAATGGCAATCGATCGATGATGATCGATGACGATCCATCACGATCAATTGATGATTGAAGGCGATAGATGGCAATTGATGATGTTGGACTATCGATGATGACTAATGCTGATCGATTACGATCAAAGATAATAGATAAGGATCGATCAATGACGATCAATGACAATCGGTCAATGATGCTGATCGATATGACGATTGATGGATGATGGTCAATCAATGACAGTCGATCGATGATTATCGATGAATGATGGTCCGTGATGATTGATGACAATCGATGACAATCGATGACAATCAATACCAATCAATCGATGATGGTCAATGACAATCGATGACGATCGATCGATAGTGATTGATGACAATCAATGATGATCGATGACAATCAATCGATGATTATCAGTCAATGACGATCGATGATGATCGGTGATGACTAATGACCACTGATGACGAGTGATCAATGTTGATGACCAGTGGCCATCGATGACGATCGATGATGATCAATGACGACCAATGATGATCAATCGATGACGACTGATGACGCTCGATGGTTGATGAAAATTGAAGATTATTGAAGACGATCGATGATGATCGAAAATGATCAATGACAATCAGTCGACGATGATCGACCAATGACAATTGATGCTGATTGATGACCATCGATGATAATCATCGCTCAATATAACGATCGATCAAGATAATCGACAATGATTGGTCGATGATGATCGATCAATGATGAGCGATGACAATCGGTCGATCACGATCAATGATTGATTGATGACGATCGATTGATGATGATCAATTGATGACAATCGATGATGATCGATTACGGTCGATGATGATCCATCACGATCGATGATGATTAATTGATAATCAAAGACAATAAGTGATGATCGATGATGCTCGACAATCAATGACAATTGAAGGTGATTGAAGATGATCGATGACGATCAAAAGTGATCAATGACAATCGAAAACGATAGATTACAATCAATCACGATTGAAGACGATAGAAGACGATCGACCAATGAAGAACAATGATGATCGATCGATGACAATCGATCGGTGCTGATCAATGATGATCGATGATGACCAATGACGGTTGATGACGATACATCACGATCGATGATGATCGATTGATGATCAAAGACGATAGATGGCGATTGATGATGTTGGACTATTGATTGAAGACGATCGATGATGATCAAAGAAAATAGATAACAATCAATCGAAGACGTTCAATGACAATATATTGATCAATGGCAATCGGTCGATGATGATCAATCGATGATGATCGATGACAATCGGTGGCGATCCATCACGATCGATTGATGATCGAAGGTGATAGATGGCGATTGATGATGTTGGACTATCGATGATGCCTGAAGCCGATCGATTACGATCAAAGGCAATACATAATGATCGATCGATGACGATCAATGACAATCGGTCAATGATGATGATCGATATGTCGATTGATGGATGGTGGTCAATCAATGACAGTCGATTAATGATGATCGATGAAGGTTGGTCCATGATGATTGATGACAATCGATGACAATCAATACCAATCGATAGATGATGATCAATGACAATCGATGACGATTGATCGATAGTGATAGATGATGATCAATGATGATCCACGACAATCAGTCAATGACGGTCGATGGTGATCGATGATGACTGATGACCACTGATGACGAGTGATCGATGTTGATGACCAGTGACCACTGATGACGATCGATGATGATCAATGACGACCAATGATGACCGATTGATGAGGACTGATGACGCTCGATGGCTGATGACAATTGAAGATTATTGAAGACAATTGAAGATTATTGAAGATGATCGATGATGATCGAAAATGATCAATGACAATCGAAGACAACAGATGACAATCGATCACGATTGAAGACAATAGAAGATGATCGTTCGATGAGGATTGATCGATGATGATTGATCGATGAGGATCGATCGATGGCAATCGATCAATAGTGATCGAATGCCATCGATGATGATCAATGACAATCAGTCAATGACAATCCATGATGACTGATGACAATCGATTGATGACGATTGATGATAAACGATCACGATCGATACCATACCAATCAATCGATGATGATACATGATGATCGATGATGATCAATGACGATCGATGATGATCAATGACGATCGTAGATGATCAATTACAATCAATGGATGACAACAGATGACGATCGATGGTGATTGATGACCATCGATGGTGGTCGATGACAATCAATAGATGATGATCGATCAGTGATAATCAATGATGATCAATGACATTTGATGACCACCGATGACCATTGATCGATGACGTTTGCTGA
>NMRB01001811.1:74456-89815 GCA_002633025.1 Notospermus geniculatus | reverse complement strand
TTTTTTTGATCGACAGGAGTCTCCCACTCCTGGCAAGGCAGGCTTTCTGCCTTTCCTATTCTGCCACTCAGTGGTGGAAAAGGAGCAAGATACATAGAAACCAGATGGATTGCCAGGTGTAAGCCAGACCTGAACCAGGTCCCCTTAGCTTGATTGCCAGATATAGGCCTGGTCTGAACCAGACCCGTTACAGGATTACCAGATGTGTACCAGATCTGGATCAGCTATGATGGTAGATATTAACCAGACCTGGGCTGCGGATCCCGTGCCAGATCTGGGCAAGTTTGCAAAAAGGGATCTGGCTCGGATCTTGTGTCGTCGTGCCAGGTCTGGGCCAGGTCAAGATGCTAGATCTAGGCCAGATCTTGATTCCTATCATGCCAGATATCGTCCAGGTCTGGGCCAGATGAGTGATGCTGTCTGGGTATAGACAGAAACAAGGTTTCGTTTGATTTACGACCATATGACGCCAAGATACAAATTACATTTATGATAGCTAGAGGTCGTACGGTTGAAGATTACAAAATTCTTAGAGAGGAACATTCTAAAAAATTGTTAGGCCTTGATAATAGATATGTTGGACCAACTGCAAAAGATAGATCAAAAGGAGTAATACTGGGTGATAAACCAATTAATTTTAAACCTTTTGATTATTTCGTTATTCATTGTGATATACTTAATGCAGAACATACACTTGAAAATGGTAAAAGAAGTGATATATTAGCCAGATTACCAATTAAAGAATGTGATTTTGGAGAAATGCTACAATACAACTTCGGCAATTTAACAACGCCAAGACCTTGTAAAAACAGATTTAACAAATTAAGGCTTTGGATCACTGATGAAAAAAATAAAAAAATAAAATTTAATGGAGCAGATATTCAGTATTCAGTTGTGATAAATCAGTTGCGATAAATCAGTTTTATTGTTAACTAAATGAGCAGATATTGGGGTTATTCCAAGAGACCGAAGAATTGGCAAAAAGTACTGGAAGAGACAAACATTGTAACTGAACCACTTATTCAATCTGAGCCACCTGCAGATCCTACGGTTCCAGAGCCTATATTAATTGATGGTGACTGGTGTATCCCTGAAGCACCTGAACCTGAATCACCTAAACCTGAACCTGAATCACGGAGTGACGTTACACGACCGCCTAAACCAGAACCTCAACCACCTAAACCTGACCCGCCAAAACTTGAACCTAAACCTATACCTAAACCTAAATCGCACAGCATCACCAAAGGTGAACCTAAACCTATACCTATACCTGAACCAGATCCAGCAAAGCTGTCGTTTCACGATCGAACTCTGTTCGCCTTGCAGGATTCAACTATTTCTTACTAAATAAATGGCTGAAGAAATTGAAACTACAAGATTATACCCAGATTTGAAACCAGAAATTCAAAGTCCCACACAGTTTAGATTACAGCATATTTCAGAAATAAAAAAGTTTTTCGAGGAAGAGATAGAATTTAGAAGAAAGATGCATTCTAAGTACATGAAAGCATTTAATGTTATGACGGCTTTTAGTCATGTTTTAAATTTTACAAGTGTTGCTGCTGGTTCAGTTGGAGTAAGCTCGTTAGCTGGGGTGATTACAGCTCCAATTGGTTTTGCGCTAGGGGGTGTAACAATTGGTGCTGCTTTACTCTCATCGGGTTTAACATGGAAAAAGAAGGATATTCAGAGTAAAATTGAGAAGCATGAAAAAATAGGGATGACAGCTGTTTCTAAATTAAACACTGTTAATAATTTAATTAGTAAAGCCCTATCAGATTCACATATTACACAAGAAGAGTTTGCACTAATTACCAGTGAAAAGGAGAAATATATTGTCTTAAAGAATGGCATAAGAAAAAAGCAAAGAGAAACTGCTGCAAACCAAAATATTGATGTGGAAGCACTTAAAAAGACTTTTTTAGAAGAAGGAAAAAAGTTAGCCCAAAACGAGATGATAGAAAAAATAAAGAAACAGTAAATTATCATTATTATTACTATTGGCAGCCACCCCATTATCCATCACCACACGTTATACCATCAGCCCCGCCAAATTATTACGAATTAAATGGCTGATATCAACTATTTTATTGATGAACCAGAATGTGAAAAGGCTACATTTGACATCTATTTAGAGAATTACCATTTTATTAAGTCCATTACCTTGAAAGGTATATGGACTGGAGATTTTCTTCCAGAAGGTGTAAAGGTTTTTCATTTCTTATCATCTAAAAAATATGATCAAAAAGGTGAAGTTATAAATGCTTTAGAAGTTTGCAGGGAGGGTATTGAGAGGTTCCCGAACATACCAGAGGAACAAGCAGTGAATTCTTGTGTGTCAATTGAAGAAAGGCGGAAAAATTATTATGGTACACCTTTTATTGATGAAAAAGAATATACTTTTCCTCTTAACAGGCATTTAAGTTTAAGCGAGTTCTGTAATGAGTGGCAAAAAATAATAGAAGATAGTGAGATAAATCATGTTAAAGTTGAATGTGATAACAACTATATGGTGATTAATTTAATAGAGGATAAAGATTTCAACTTTGACATGATGGTTAAAAGTAGAGAACCAGAAGAAAGCACCGTTGGGGATTCTAGAGGTGTATCTCCAATTACAACTGATTTAAACTTAAAGGTCAGGAAAACCTACTACAACAGATTAACAGAGTATGCAGTAGAAATAGTTAATAAATGGTTTGGATTTAAACAGGAAACATTTACAAAGAAAGGCCGATATTACTCGACAAAACCCTTACCATTTTATGTTACTAATCTCTGTCAAAATTGCAATTTAGTTGACCAAGAACATACACTTCTGAATAACAAACACTCAGACATTTTATGCTCAATACCAGTTGACGACGGTGAGCAGATAAAATTACAAAGATATGAACCTAATCATTGTGAAAGAAGAGTTGATAAAACGACGAACCACTTAACCTTCCAGATTACAGATTCACGAAGTGACGGCAGAGCCGATAAAAATGGAAAAGTGGTTAATTTCAGAGGAGCTAAAGTTATGATACATTTTACTCTTGCAACTAGCAAATTTGATACACTAGAAGACAACCCAGAATTAAAAAAAGACACGTGTTCGAACTCTCACCTTTCAGGATCACATGCAGAAGGCTAAAAATTCAGCAAGAGATAACAGTACTGATGCTCATTGAGCTTTGCTCACGTTTCACGATTAGTTCCTGGAGTAACCATGAGATGGCAGCTCAGCTTTGCTGTCACTTTGTGAACTGTTGACTTTTAGTTCCTGGAGTAACCACGAGATGGTAGCACTGTTGATTTTTGGTTCCAAAACTCGCTAAGTCTTTTCAAAGAGATGGCAGCACTGAAAGGTACAAAATTGCCAAAAAATGTAACTTATAAGCTTCAGATACAAAAACCATTTGCACCATGTAACTCAGCAGGTGCTTCTGAACAAGAAACCAGAAAAAAAGTTTTTACCAAAAAGCAATAATTGTCCCACTCCGGGGGACTATAATTGAATCCCACGGCGTGGTAGTACCACAAAATAATTGGCCAAAGTCGTTGGGGTGAATTGAAAATCGTTTACTTACCTTTTAAAACAAGTTTGAGTTATGCTGGCCAGATCTTCGCACAAGCAGCCCTGCAGAATTGTTTCAAAGTAAGCAACACACTTCCCCCTGTAACGATGCATACCGAATTGATTCTTGCTTCTTCATAATGAGTCTTTCGTTTAGAACTGTAATGCTATTAACACATTCCTCAGCTGTGCTCGTTTTCAAATTTACATCCTCAATTGAACACCTCCTAGTTGAACCTCTGATTAATTCGATCAGTTTTTCTTCACTGTATTTTTGAGTAACAGAAACTTCCATTCCCTCCTGTTTTGCTGCAGCAAATTCGGGAAATTGTGCTTTCAATGTATCAAACAGACGTTCTAACTCATTACGGTCGGGGTATTTTTCAGACAATTTCACGTACATTCCTTCAAGCACACAGGTTAGAAGTTTAAGCCTTTCCTTGTTCATGTTTAGCGACAAGTGTTTTTCATGATATGGAAGCCCTGAAAAAACAACCAAAGTAAAATACACACCCGAGCCACAAGCAACCCCTGAAGCAAGTCCAGACAGAAATACCAAGTGCGCAATTAGATTAGAACGGGGCCCCTGTGGCGATCATAAATCATAAAACGGCTAGCGGTAACATGTGACAATTCAATTAAAACGTTTTTTAAAATAAAACGTAGATAAAAATAAAAATGTAGATGTACGGCGAAATCATACAAGCCTATACAGAGTACAATCATAGATCGCTGATGCTGTATAGAAATATTTACACAGACCAGATGTGACCACAGACTGTTAGTGGAAAACAGTAACGCCTCAATTAAAAGGTGAATTTTCTACATTTAACACAGTAAATTGCCATTTATTCAGTAGGAAATATTACACTAGCTGAGTATAAGGGGATTGGGTGGGTCCAGTGTAAGGTGTAAAGTGCTTCTGCAGCAGCAATTAACGTTTTTTTAACGTTTTTTGGTGGTTTTTTAGGATTTTTGGAAGTTGAAAAAATCGTACTTTTCAAGGAAAAACGCTTAAATTTTAGTGTTTTGGCTGCTGCAGAAGCATTTTTCTAGTCTTCCGTCTGGAGCCATCCAATCCCATTATACTTCTTGTGACTTGCGTAAGTCAGTTCTATTGCATTCAATTTCCAGGAAGTTGTTGTGAACTAGGCCAAAGCTGTTCACAGGAAACATCATGTAATAGCATAACATGTCCAGTCGACCCGCAAAGGTCTGAACAGCGCCCCGACGTCTAGCCGTGGTATTTGGCGGTACTACATGTAACTGCTAAATCACTGAACGAAAGCGAGGCAGTGAAGTAAGCGTAGCAGACGCTATGAAACAATCACTAATTACGCACGATTAGTAAGACGTTTGAAGGTGCCGTGGTGTTTACATGTTGATGGAAGTTTCTCTACGAAAGTTGCAGAAAATTTCATCGAAATCGGTTCAGTTTTGACCGAGTTATCGATCGAAAGGCAACCGTGTGTTTTCGAAAATAGGCGTTCTTCAAAGTGCGTACACTTTCTTGGAATAGTACATGTATTTTGAAACGTCTGCTTAGGTCATTCGGGTTGTTCTAACATAGAAGAATCTACATGCGAAGCGTGGTTTTATGCACGCATGTCTGAGGGGTTGAAAATCACCACGAAACACAACCACATTTTCAAGAAATCTCCTTCGCTTTATCCATTGTCTAACCTGGTTCCATGGGCTCCGACGGTGGCGCTGACCATGCTGACTGGTCGAATCGTCAGTCAGCGCCACCTCCGACGCCCAAGGAACCAGGTTATGGCTGCGAGAATCGCTACCTACTGCTGTTCAAACTGCGTACAAAAACTTGGAATACCATGCCGAAGTATGAAATTAATACAGATTGGCGATTGATAGTTTCTTCATCCATTCAGTTTTGCTGGTTTTATACAGGCAAGTATTTATGGAGTTATGGCGATGTTTTTAACAACGCTCTACTCCAAATGACCTCCAATTCTGTGCGGAGGACGAAATTTCTTAAATGTTTTCTCTTCACTCGTTTGCATTATGCCAAAATACATTACACCATAAACTAATAAAAGAAACTATAAACGTCTCACTTGAGAATCCAGAGTTTCCCATTTCCAACCCTCATAACCTTCCTCAAACTCAACGGATTTTCATGCCTTTTGTTTAGTAATAACATATTTGATCTTTTCTACAAACCGTGTAAGNGCTGAGGAAACACTTCTTGTGAGTATCAGGGTACAGGAAAACCACAGGTTCACGCAGGCAAACAGACATGAGAAGTTGTGGAATGATATTGCCGGAAAAATGCAACGTGAGGGCGTGTCTGTTACTGGGACACAGTGCATGAATAAGTGGAAGAATTTGAAAGTTAAGTACACCAAACATTTGGACTCTCAGAACAAGACTGGGGCAGGTCGTGAACCCCGTCCACACTTTTTTGATGAGATGGATAACTTGTATGGCACAAGGGCTTCAATGAAACCAAAACGTGTGTTTGATTCCATGGCAAATGGCGTTATTGTGGATGTGGGTGAGGGGAATGGTGATGGGGAAGGGAATCTGGTAAATGATGATCATCCTCCCCAGCCAGAGGAGGGTGTTTCTACCATGGCTATTGCAGCAGAGAACAAACGAAAGAAAAAGAAACTCTCCGATCGCATTGCAACGCAGGATAAGGTTGTGTTATACATGGAGGAAAACCAGAATTTACAAAAAGAAGTGCGGGACATGCTTGAAACCCAACACACAGAACGTCTGGCTCGCATGGACCGATTTCTGGATATTTTTGAAAAGAGTGTAAAGAAGTAGTAGCAAGAGTAGGCTGCTGCATTATAGCCATGTTCAGCTGAGTGCTGGCAAAATAACATGTATTCTGTTCATAGTTAGTAGAAGCCAAGGTGTTCTATCAATACTTTAGTAATTCAGTCGTTGAACTTCACTTTTTGGTTATTGGTACCAGCAACATTGGTACAGTTGTATTACCCAAGAATAATGCAACTTGCATATTCTTGCATAACATATTCTTGATAGTAATAATGAGGAAACGGAGTTGGAACTAATCCGATGGTGGCGCTGATAGTGATACACAACTCAGTGTTTTCTCACTGGACACAACAAAGAAAATCAAGCATCAATTGATCTCCTGCTTACTCCTCACCCAGTAGAAAAATAAATTGTACCCCTACATGTTTGTCGAACCTTTTCCCAGGGTACCATGTGGCTGTCAATCCAGAATTTACTGGATGATGTTTAGAAAATGAGTGAAATAGGTTGGAACGGGCAACTCCTGTACATTTTGCTTTACATGACAATCCCGCCGTCTTCGTAACGTTACGTCAGTGCCGTGTCATCATGACATAACCTGCCGTGTTGCCCCTTTGTTTTAGGACAGAGTTCTGCCTCAGTGCCACCATCTGTGATTAGTTCCTCTGGTTCCTCATTTGTTTGAAATTTTAACTCTAAAGTGAGAGTTAATCCTGAAAATTTCCAGAGTGTCTCCATTCCAATGACACATCTGTTTAGGGCCAACACCGTCCAAAATCCGTCTTGCGTGTCATAAATAGGTTACCACAGAAGACACCTTGAGATTCACAAAGAAATGTAAATTGATCTTAAGTTGGTCATGTGATGCAGTTTCAGAGGCGTAGCTAGCCGGGGGGGGGGCAGGTCCAGAATTCACTGGATGATGTTTAGAAAATGAGTGAAATAGGTTGGAATGGGCAACTCCTGTACATTTTGCTGTACATGACAATCCCGCCGTCTTCGTAACGTTACGTCAGTGCCGTGTCATCATGACATAACCTGCCGTGTTGCCCCTTTGTTTTAGGACAGAGTTCTGCCTCAGTGCCACCATCTGATTAGTTCCTCTGGTTCCTCATTTGTTTGAAATTTTAACTCTAAAGTGAGAGTTAATCCTGAAAATTTCCAGAGTGTCTCCATTCCAATGACACATCTGTTTTGGGCCAACACCGTCCAAAATCCGTCTTGCGTGTCATAAGTAGGTTACCACAGAAGACACCTTGAGATTCACAAAGAAATGTAAATTGATCTTAAGTTGGTCATGTGATGCAGTTTCAGAGGCGTAGCTAGCGGGGGGGGGCAGGGGGCATTAAGGTGGTCCGGAAAAATGTGTTTTTCATGCACATTTTGACCGAAAATGTGCAAAATATGGTCTTTTGCCCCCCCCCCCCCAGAGGACCTTTTGCCCCCAGGGCAAAAAATCTGGCTATGCCCCTGAGTTTGAGCCAATCAGATGGCTACATTTTCAAACTTAAGTTCAAAATTGGACTTAAAGTTGTTTTGTGAATTTCTGTCGTGCTGTGGACATTTTACAATAATTTGAGAACAGGTACCGGTATTGTACATGTAAACATGGTAACAACCATGGTTATTCCATATTCACCTGTTCACTGCTGATGTAAAAATCTGGAAATGATGCACACAAAATTAGCAAGAACAATATAATTTGATAAGGTTGTGTTTTATTTTACATACATATTTTTACAAGATGTACATGATACTATGTACAATTCATATGTATTGACCAGACTGACACATGTGTTCGTTGTAACGTAATCACATGTGGCAATATGATCAATACATAGTTTGTTAGATTTTACAGTTATGCCTGGTTAAAGTTAGGGGCTGCAGGAAAATTAAAGTGAAACCAAACTAAACTAAATATTTTACCGGTACTTCCCGCTAACCCACAAGAAAGTAAAAACAATTGGCATCCTTCTTCACAAACTAGCTGAAATGGTAATGTTGTGCTGAGGAAGTATATCTAAAAATGTCATCAAGATATTGTGTTTGCGCAATTTCTGCCCACAGAATTCTGAATGCTACAATTTTAGTTCCTTTTGGTTTCACCCTAATTTTCCTACTGCCCCTTAACCAAGGTCAGTTATTGGTTTATGCATTAAATTTATTAAATTGTCATACATGTAAATAAATAAATATATTACTGTTATTTGTTGAAATAATAAATTAGTCATTTTTTATAAATTATAACTTGTCTGTCTTGGAACATACTGTACGAGATTGGAAATTTTTGTAAGATTCGAGATGAGGTGCGTGTCACAAAAATTTCCTGTCGCTAACTTATCATCTGGACTGCGATATTTAAACAATTCAGGTTTGTTAATGCCATGAAATTTTCATAGTAGTTCATGAGTTACGGGGCACCTGCAGCTAGCAAAGTACAAGATTGAAGACCTTACTGGCACCATTAGATTTAATCATCTTGCTGAAGTATTTGATTCATCAGCTGGTTTCTTCGAAGCACCCCGTCTCCAGCATTAGCATAGATATTTGGGTAGCGATTGGGGTGATGTATCTGGTTGAGGTCTATGTAATGTTCAATGTCATCATCAAAGATTGTGGATAATGCATGCTGACATGATCAATGCGGAGACGTCTTCAGCTTTGTGGATCGGTACTTCTTTCAGTCTGCGCATCCGCCCTTTCAGGTGCCCTATGGCTCTCTCAACAGACTGCCGGCATGCTGAAATTCTTCTGTTGAAGTGCCTTTGGTCCCTGGTGAGATATCCATTGTCTCTAAATGGAGTGACCAGCCATCTGCGAAGAAGGTAAGCAGAATCTGCCAAAATGAACTTGTCATCCTGTATGGCGTTGTCTGTTTCAGCAGCAGTGTAGAGGCTGGAGTTTCTCAAGACCCTCGCATCGTGGACACACCCTGGCCATCCAGTGTAGGCATGTATTATCAGGAGCTTAGCATCCACGACGATCTGAAAATGTAGAGGACAACAATTTAATTCATTTTAAAACCAGGCTTTTCTGTGCCATTCATAGTGGATCAGACAATTCATGTATAGTAGGCCTAATTGCAAATAATGTACCGGTAATAACATTAGTTGCCGTACTAGCTATTTTCTAGTATGTATCTTGATGCTGGCAGAGAGCATACAGCCATACTATAGAGATTTTTTTAAAAATGTTTTTACCTGCAACTGCATTGATGGGTATCTTGACCGATTATAGTAATCTTGGTCTCCGCCGATGCAACCTGACAGTCGGATATGTGTACCGTCCAGAAGTCCAATGACACCATCTAGCCTATAATGTTCTCTGAACTCAGCTGCAATTTCTTCCTGTTCGGCCTGAGTTGGGAATCGAATTACCTGAAATGATCAATTTGATATTACAAATTTTTGTACTAACATCATCANTGACCCAGATTGCTCATAACTGATATGTACCTCCCTCTGTCATTAGACTATTATGTCCAACCCAGTGATGGTCCGTGGACCATTTCATTTTACCTGTTTCAGGGCTTTCATTAATTTCTGATGTCAGGGTGTCATTGACGTCCACCATCTTTCCCAATGCATCAATAGCCCCTTTTTCCACTAGCACATTTTGTCCGTATCGAGCACGGCACGCTTTAAGGTCTACCGATACATCAGCGACAATTTTCTGTGATTGTCCTCAAGGACAGAGGAAACTTCCGTATCAAGGTCCTCATCACTAATATTTGAATATTGCTGCTTAGCTATGTGCAAGGAATAGTGCCTGAAATACATGAAGTTCAAGCGATGATACATGTACTCATGATGAATTTTATAAACACCATTTTATTTTTCAGGTTGAGCAACAGGTTGAGCAACAGGTTGAGGTCAGGTTGAGCAACCCTGCAGTTATTAAACCCTTTTCTTTCAGCTAAATTATTACATCCACTCATTAAATTAGGTCCAGCAACCATCCGTGGGGCTTGGACACTATTCTTTCCTTAATTGCTTACTCATCCTGTCTACACAGGTTATGTAGTTCTACATTCGGGTTTCAGCTCAGTCTTTTCTAGAGTTTCAGATTGTAAAGTTCCACTTGAAAAAGACCCCGGTTGGGGTCGAAAATTTGTGAATTCTGGAGATTGACTTTTTGCTTATTATCATTTTATTTTTCAAATACGTTTCATTATAAATGTTTTCTGTACAGTGCAGACAGCAATGGAAGAATCTTACTCAAAATATACGGTGGTCAAAATGATTCTCACACCTTTCAAACCGGACTTTTTTTTCTTCACCTTTTCATCTATGCTTGCTCTCATTTCTACCGGGTAGTTTTATTATTATTCATCTACGTGACCCACAAATAACTTACCGATCTCTTTGACCACAATAAAGTACCACAAAGTACCGGTATGTTACTTGTTAGCAGATTTTTGCTTGTACTGTATTTTTGTTTCAAGTATTGAATACCGGCATGACCGGTATCTTTTAAATTTATGTAACTTTTAGAGGATAATATTCAAACCTTCCTGTCTTTCATGTAGGCTACACATTCCTGAAAGTTAGGCGATCTTACTTCAGTCTTCTGATGACGGTTTTGGTTGACACATGTAGAATTTCTGCAATCTTCTTCTTTGTGAAGCGGCATGCTAGGAGGAATTCCAACTGTTCTTTACTAATAATATACGTGGATGGTCCGCTTTCACCAGTTGGAATGCGATGGCTTCTGAAGTTTGTATGACCTCCTGTTCTAGAAATAATAAAATACTATAATACAAAAATGCCTTTTAGCCTATTCATCGTATCCATGACGTAGGCCCAGGCCTACATGACGTTGTGACGTTGCACGTTTTTTGCCCACCAGCTTCTTCAGTAAAAGCAATGAAATTTGCCCACCACCCTTGCGTCCTTAATACGGCGACGTCAGCAATGGCGGACACTGTTTGAGAATTACGTCATGGACACGATGAATAGGCTTACTGGAATTCGCGCAAAATCAAAATGCGCAATGGAAAAATGCGCAAAGGGGAGATATCATTATTCAAAAACACACCTGCATTAAAAGATTAGACTTCCGTTCGAATCTCGCCAGTCACGTTTCATGTCCCATGGACCCGAGACGTGATCATCATTCTTGAACGCTCATGCATACGGTTACGCGTGATCAGTCTGTTACTTTTGTAATGCCGCTGCAGATGATGAAATTTTTCATCCAATTTCTGAATATGCTCAATAAAGGCCTACATGCGGGTTTATACACTGAAAATAGGCCCGGAATTTCGGAAAAAAATGGATTTGATCGTGTACAGTGGGCATTAGTTATGGTTCAAACTTATGGAATATTATGCAAGTGCATGTATCAGTGAGTGAACTCGCGCACTCTCGGGGAACCCCCAAACCCCCTTGTTGGGACGGACCGCAGTCCTTCCTACATGTATCTGCTTTTGTTTTTGCATGGGATTTTTCATATTGTTCATTCATTCACACACACAAAATTGACGTAGGCCTAATTAACCATTTTACTCGCTGAAGCGGGTGATCCACTGTCGTGCGATTTGGGCTTGAGACGGGGTTGCATTCCCTTGCGGTTACCTTATAAGGACTTCCGATTGCCATACATTTTTTAAGGCAATCGCAAGGGACCGCAAGTTAACCCGTCTCAAGCCCAAATCGCGAGAGTGGATTCGCCGCTTTAGCGAAGCGGCTCACTGGGCTGTCACGAGTTAATATCGATCCACACATCAGAGAGTGCGTCTCAACATAGTGCATGCGCCCTTCTGGGAATCCCAAAACTCGAGGCCAGGCGACCCACACAATGCTGTCGGACGCGCAAGAAAGCCTGGATCGAGGTCAATTCTGTTGCGCATTTTCCCATTGCGCATTTTGATTTTGCGCAAATTCCAGTAAGCCCGATGAATAGGCCTATTTGCGGTTATAACCGCCCATGCATAGGGCCTAGATAGGCCGGCTAAAGTTTAGAATCCCCAATCGGAAGTGACGTTACTCCATGGCACACAATGGAAATCCTATTGTAGGCCTACAATGCGGCTTATTCCGTCAGTCGATGACCTTTTTTGGGGCACTGATCGGGGATTCTAAACTCGTTCCGATGGGCCTAGCCCTCGAGGCCTAGGGGCCTAGACCTACATCATGTACATTAGGCCTATCATGCATGCATGATTAGGCCTAGGTCTAGGCCTATGTCATTGTCATGGACATGGTGACCTATAAAAATAATTATGTTAGCATGCAGTTGAGTTAGCATGGTTAGGCCTAGGCTACCGGTAGGCCTATCTAACAAAACAAAGCACCCCTTGCCCTGGACTGTCATTTCTGAAACAAGCCTGATGATATCATTGAGGGATGATGAAACTGCCTGGAAACGTTCATCACCCAACATGGGAGCAGCACGGGCCAGGTCCCGCCGTAACTGTTCGAGACGCCCCAGAATATTCTGCGAAGAGTCAACATTTTCATCTTCAGATGAAATTGCTCTGGCACAAGCATTTATTTCGTCCCTAAAATTATCAACGAATTCCTCCAGATCAGTAGCCCGCCGCGGCATTACGATGTAAACACACGAGTCAACATAACATTATTACGAAAGCCCAGCCAGAAGGCTCATGCGAAATTCAAAATTCAAAATTAGACTGCGAAATTTAAAACTCGACTGCGAAATTCAAAACTCGACTGCGAAATTCAAAACTCGGCTACGAAATTCAAAACTCGGCTGCGAAATTCAAAACTCGGCTGCGAAATTCAAAACTCGGCTGCGAAATTCAAAATTCAAAACTCGGCTGCGAAATTCAAAATTCAAAACTCGGCTGCGAAATTCAAAACTCGGCTGCGAAATTCAAAATTCAGTCAAGCCAATCAGAGCCCTTCTTACATCCACTGAAATGACGACATTCGTAAACTATGGCAAGCCAAAGCGGAAAAAATGTCAGAACTGAGATTATATCGTCAGAAACAACACAACTACGGTATCAGATTTGATAATACGGTCAGGACGCCAAATTGCTGTCAGAACTGAGAAACATGACCGGCAGATTTTGATGTCGTTATACGCATAGTCGGTGGTCCATAAGGGGCATTTTTTTCATTTTATATATTTATTTTTCTGATACTTTTCTCCATGGAATAAACTGTTCTCAGCGGAAATCACGTGACTTTACTCCTCGCGGAGAAGTTTGCTCCAGTGAATAAAGTTATTTTCGCCGCATTATAGCTACTCATCAAACACTATTGGGCTATATTAACGATATGTAGGAGGAAACCGGGGCCCAGAAGGAAACCTACGATGTCGAGTAAAGTGTCATGATGAACGCACTCAGCCAATCAGAGCGCATCCGCCATGACACTTTACTCATGTCTAACACAACAGCGGTCTTTTATTGGCCCCCAATGCGCATGCCTGAGAAAGTGCTAGCCGGTGTAAGTAATCGAACACGCTATTTATTATGTCATCAAAATCCTGCTGGTAATGTTTCTTAGTTCTGACAGCAATTTGGCGTCCTGACCGTATTATCAAATCTGATAGTATAATCTGGCGCTTCTGATAACATAATAATGAATGTTCTTGTAAGAATTTGATTATTCTGACCATATTCTTGCAGTCTTGACCAAAGAATATTGTTTCTGACGATATAATCTCAGTTCTGACATTTTTTCCGTTTTGGCTGGCCATAGTTTACGAATGTCGTCATTTCAGTGGATGTAAGAAGGGCTCTGATTGGCTTGACTGAATTTTGAATTTCGCAGCCGAGTTTTGAATTTCGCAGTCGAGTTTTGAATTCCAGTATGGCCGCCAGGTGGCGTCACATGAAAATCGTCAAAGTGCTATAACTCAGGAATGACTTGACCCAGAGCGCTCAAATGTGCTATGTGCATGGCTCTCTCCAGATGACCTTTATGTGCATGTGAAGTTTTGGCCTGATCGGACATCCAATATGGTCGCCATGGATTGTTTGTACTTAAGATATGGTTTAAAGGACCACAGTATTGCTTCCCAATCCTGCGTACACCTACCTGCGTTAAGGGAGACTTCTATTGACGAATAGGTAAACTACACATGCTACCACGTGCATTGTAGTGTAATCACACATTCTCCAACACTGTGGCGAAAGGTTTAACTTCAGTATTGGAGAACGGGTACCGGTGGCGCCGGCTGTCGACAGAAAGATGCAATACTGTGGTCCTTTAAGTGGGATTGCTGATGATGTCTACCAAGTACCACTGTGCTGTCAAGCCAAGCGGGCACAGTGCCATTGGCACTATTTTTTGTTGATGATGTTGATGCGAGCGCGGTCTGGAACTCCGGATATTGGGTACATAAGTCATCGAATAGTTTTGTAGTTGCATCTCTATCTACGAATTTGACATTATCTACTTACCGGCACTTTGTTACTCCCAAATCATCGCACAGACTTGAGCCTTTTTGAATTCATGTTTCTAGCAGAAAGTACGCAGACGGTATAATATAGGCTTACCGTATGACGTGTTTTTGGCGAGGAAATAACAATATGTCTAGACACCACGAACGCCAGCTGGCTTTGACTACGTCGCTGAATCAGATATTATTTTCCTACACATAATTGAACTATTTATATCAGGCGGCTATTCAATTAAAAGTTGTATGGTGATGTATATAGAGGTTTGTACATAATACTAGACATAGGCCTCTATGCACAGACCAGATGTTACCACAGAGTGTTAGCCCAAGCATGTGAATTTTAACTAACAAATATTTCCTACCACCAGGTAATTTGTGAATAATTCCTTTCCCCTTATTTGAGGTGAATTTTCTACATTTAACACAGTAAACTTCCGGTACCATTTATTCAGTGGGAATCTACAGTATATAGGCTCTGAAGGGGGTCAGATGAAGTTGTGAAGGGCTTTTTGCGGTGGTAGTGACGATTTTGCTATTTTTTTGGCACTTTTTTACGGTTTTTGACACTTGAAATTTTGACATTTTTCCTTGAAAAAGTGCTAAAATTTTAGTGTTTTGACCACCGCAGTAGCGATTTTCTAGTCTTCTATCTGACCCCCTTCAGAGCCTATATACT
>NMRB01001811.1:45342-58981 GCA_002633025.1 Notospermus geniculatus | reverse complement strand
GGTACATGTACATTACTAGTATCATAAAGGAATCAACCATAAAGGTTTAACTGCGAATAATGAACAAATTGAAGGATACACTTCATGTGTTGCCACCAGATGTCTCTCACTGCCTGAATTTCGGCTTTACGTAATAGCCACGAGCTTCAACTTTTTTTGTGGTGAAGGGGTAGATGGATCTGTCAACTTGATGCCTTGAATTCCATTTCTGAGGAAAACAGAGCTATTTTCAGCAAAATTAGTGTTCCATGTGCAAATGTACGTTAGCCTATTCAAATGTACACAGATGACCCTGCGCTCTCATCGTTCGTGGGGTTCTCATTAATTCAGTCCTTTTGTATCGTAAGATCAACTAGTCTGAATCCAACAAAATTTGCACTAAACATGCAGAAGGGTCTTGCTTGTCATGTGGAAGAGTCAGAATGCAAATATGTTGAGGTTTAAAGGGATACTGCCCACATTTATAAAATGCTAAATTTGTAAGTTGAACCTATGCTTGATTCCTTTATGCTAGTATTCAATAGGTCTATCAGCGAAGACAGAGGTTCCTTTGACATGGGGAGGGAAAAGGGTAGATAGATTCATATGAATAAAGACAAGCAAATACTTTTACTTCAGATTTGTATAGCATTGGCTAGTGCATTTGTATTGCAAAATCCAAGTAAAAGCATTTACTAGGTTTTATTTGTATGACCCATTTCCATGGTAACTGACATTCCTAGGAGACAGAGTAGGCCTATGGTGAATGATGTGTGTGCTGTACCCTCAGTTATATGTGACAGATCGACTGAGAAAAAGTATGCGTATGTCGCATCTGAGGAAAGGGTTAACGGCCTTTAACGCAATGGGCCGAATTAATAAAAACTAGCATTTGCTTTTTCTGGGCTTTCTCTTGAAGAGATATTTATAAAGTTTCGCTTTTGCTTCATAGAACAAGCAACTCCCTATAAGAATTAGCAGAAGCTTTGTCTTGCGAGCATTAGCTTGGTCAGAAAGAAAATCTTGCTTGGCTTTATAAGAAAAGGTCATTAGGTTAAGCAATTGATTATGAATATGTTTGTGAGCAAAATCTTTGGCTTGTGCTTCTCCTTTACAAGCAAAAGCTTGGCCTTGGGGCTTTGGCTTGTAAGCTTTTGCTATGTTTTATAAATTCGGCCCAATGGGTCATATGAATAAAGACGAGCAAATGCTTTTACTTCAGATTTGTACAGCATTGCCTCGTGCATTTGCATTGCAAAATTCAAATAAAAGCATTTACTTGTCTTTATTCATATGACCCAATAGCTGAAATGTACGTCCAGCAGATTAGCATTCCTTTATGACAGCAGTGATTATATAATAGTTGAGTAAATTGATGACAAATGATGATCACCTGCGACATGCGCCTACATGTACTTTTGCTAGATTCTAGTCACATATATTATGTGACCCTCCACAGCAAAACCAGGCGCATGACGTTCAGGTGGTGAACCTCATCGAACTATGACACCAGGAGGGAATGGAAGAAACAGATTTTTCAGATTTCATATTAGGCCGTGAGACCTGACTGGAAAATATGGTTATTTCTAGATTTTTGCAGCGTAGTTCTGGTAACTAATCATTTCCTCCTGTTTTATATGAAGATGGACATGCTGAACACATTCAGCTTGTTACCACACGACAAAACCTGCACATTTCCAAGATGGCCGCCCTTTTTGGGGGCAAAGGGATTAACAGTAGGGGTCAAAAATTTGATGTCTTCAAATCATATCAACATGGGTATCAAATTAAAGGTCTCAGTGAGTACAACAACATGGCATGGGCTTCATTCCCCAAAATGTACACTGCAACCCTTGAGGGGGTCAAAAAGGGCCACAAATCCGAATTTTGACCCCTTCCCACTAGTTCCACGGGGGCTGCAGGTGGGTGAAAATATTTTTTTTCAACATTGCTCTCGTAGAGCTTCAAAATGATACCCATGATGACACCCTTTGGGTGACAGTTTTCGAGATTCCAAAAAAGGATCCCAAAAAGGGTCCAAATTCGGGATCTCTCACGGCCTATATTAGACAGACAATATTGAAACTGACAAACATTTGGTCTCAACATGCCAAGCTAAGAGTGACATGCGTCTGATTTTCCTGTGGAAGGTCATTGACGATTCCTTCATGGCCTACTGGGCAGTACCGCCTGCTACCTACCTCATCAAATGCGGCTGTCGCATCCATGATACCCATGGTCCTGAAATAATCACGCCGTATTACAGTGCGAATGTAATTCCTTCACACGGCAAGGAAGTGCCAACTCCACCTAAATCAAGAATATTTTCAGGAACACAATTTCGGAAACAATTCCAGTATGGCCCATCTGAAACGAACTTTAATTTTCCAGTCGACTGAAACCTAGTTCATACTTCGCCGCACGACCATCGTCGGCGACAGCTCGCGCGATCTCGCGTTCGCCGCCGACCCCATCGCGCGATTTGGTCGGCGTCCAATCGCGAGACTGTAATTACTTGAGTCATTTCATAACGCGCCACCGTCGCTGAAGTACGCTGGACTATAGCCTAGTTCATACTTCGACGCAAAACCATCGGCGTCCGACGCCCGATCAAATCTGGACGCCGACTTCGCATAGTCCAGCGTACGTTAGCGATGGCGACCCGTTATGAAATGACTCAAGTAATTACAGCTTCGCGATCGGACGCCCACCAAATCGCACGACGGGGTCGGCGTCGAACGCAAGATCGCGCGTCGGTCGCCAGCGATGGTCGTGCGTCGAAGTATGAATTGAGCCTAGTTCATACTTCGACGCACGACCATTCACAATCCCAGACAAAACCGTACGACGTGGTCGGCGTCGAACGCAAGATCGTGCGTCTGCCGCCGGCGATGGTCGTGCGTCGAATGATGAACTAGACTAAAGCCTAGTTTATACTTCGACGCACGACCATCGGCGTCCGACGCACGATCAAAATCTGTACGCCGACATAAGCCTACTTCATTAGGTCGGCGTCCAGATTTTGATCGCGCGTCGGACGCCGATGGTCTTGCGNAACCCGGCTAAAGCCTAGTTCATACTTCACGGCCATCAGCGTCCGACGCACGATCAAATGTGGACGCCGACTTCGGGGAATTGATTCATAAGCCTAGTTTATACTACAAATCTGAACGCCGACTCCGCGGAATTGATTCATAGTCCAACGTACTTTAGCGACGGCGACCAGTTAAGCCTAGTTTATACTTCGACGCAAACCCTTCGGCGTCCGACGCACGACCAAATCTGGACGCCGACTTCGCGGAATTGATTCATAGTCCAGCGTACTTAGCGACGGCGACCCGTTATGAAATGACTCAAGTAATTACAGTCTCGGGATCGGACGCCGACCAAATCGCACGACGGGGTCGGCGTCGAACGCAAGATCGCGCGTCGGTCGCCGGATATGGTCGTGCGTCGTGTATAAACTAGGCTTCAAGCCTAATTCATACGTCGACGCATGACTAACGCCGGCGACCGACGCGCGATCTTGCGTTCGACGCCGACCCCGTCGTACGATTTGGTCGGCGTCCGATCGCGAGGCTGTTATTACTGGAGTCGTTTCATAACGGGTCGCCGTCGCTAAAGTACGTTGGACTATGAATCAATTCCGCGAAATCGGCGTCCAGATTTGATCGGGCGTCGGCCGCTGATGGTCTAGCGTCGAAGTATAAACTCAGCTAGACTCCAGCGTCCCCGTGCAATTGTCATCTGCATCAGGACGCTCGACTCCTTGGCGAGCGATTTTCAAGAGTTCAACCAATTTGAACTCTGCTCTCTGCGGTGTCCTACCAGTCAATGAAGAGTTTTGTGATCATGTGATCAACTAGGCTCATGTTTATGCATCGAAAGGCACTCAATTCAAATGCCGTTGTAGCGATTTTACGGAGTTGAAAATAGGTTACACCGTTGTTACGTAATGACGCATGTAACTAAAAATTATCGCGAGAGCATTCTCACTCCCGCGGCGGGACGCGGACAAAATCGCGCGACGGAATCGGCGTCCAACGCAAGGACGCGCGTCGGTCGCCAGCGATGGCCGTGCGTCGAAGTATGAACTAGGCTCAAGACGGTGTACACGCAAGAAACCTGGGGGATCACTCGGGGTTTTGGTGGGTTTGGGATAGGTGCCTGATATCACGTCCGCTTGGCAAGCGGCAGGTCCCGGGTTCGAATCCAGCCCGGGCCATATGGGATTTCATTCCCGGCTCTTCACGTCCGTCGCATGGGACAGTAAGCCGTGGTGCCTTTTACCTTGTGTCTTTGCAAGGGCAAGTAAAGTACCGCCGAATGGGTCAATGTCGTCCTGGGTATACCTTATGTTTACCCAGGATCATCCTGGGTAATCCTTTTGTTTACCCAGGACGGCCCTGGGTAAACATAAGGATCCTTAACTTTACCCAGATTGGAGTTCCCGAGTGGTGTAGTGAGGTTGATATTCAGCGTAAATCATGAAATGAAGGGTGGCCTCGATAGGCCTATAGCTCCTAAGTCCTTGAGAATTTACTATCGGTCCCTTTTGAAAAGTTGTAGGGATTGGTCTTTTCTCCCTATTCCACACCCCGAGCAGTAATTCTGTGATTTTGGGGTGTATGTAGCTTTTGAATGATTTATAGACCTAAATTGGTAGTATGTAAACTTTGAAACGTTTCAAAAGAAACGGGCCAAATGAAACGATCCAAAAACATGCTAACCGAAGTTGCATGGCAGAAACGGTGTAAGTTTGTTATTTACAGTTCATTTTTGGCACTTTCATGGCATAATAGCATAATATTATGTTTTATGTTGTTGTTCATCAGTAGTATAGCATGTCGTTTTCGACCAGCATTGAGGGCGTGCCGTGAGGGCGTGCCAAATGACTTTTGCATTAGGGGTACCGCAATAGCACCAGGCCTAGGCCTAGTTCCCTATCCTCCCGTACCTGTACCTGTCTAATGAAAGCCTGGTCTCTGATTGGTTGATTTGTGGTCACGTGACCGATGACGTCATGATGCTATTTATAGAAACTTCGGAAATAGCCGAAGATAGCCAAATATTGCCGAAGATTTGTCGGGGAAATTTGGCGGGAAATGACGAAGATTGTCGAAGATGAATTCGGAGTAGTATAGCATGTCGTTTTCGACCAGCATTGAGGGCGTGCCAAATGACTTTTGCATTACTTTTGCATTAGGGGTACCGCAATAGCACCAGGTCTAGGCCTAGTTCCGTATCCTCCCGTACCTGTACCTGTCTAATGAAAGCCTGGTCTCTGATTGGTTGATTCGTGGTCACGTGACCGATGACGTCATGATGCTATTTATAGAAACTTCGGAAATAGCCGAAGATAGCCGAATATTGCCGAAGATTTGTCGGGGAAATTTGGCGGGAAATGACGAAGATTGTCGAAGATGAATTCGGGTTGCCATGGCAACGAATAATTGATGGCAAATCGACATGCTATACTACTATTGCACTATCGTCGTCCATGTTAGTTCCGGTTCCGGTGACAAGATGGCGGCGCCCATGGTAGTTCCGGTTCCGGTGACAAGATGGCGCCGCCCATGGTAGTTCTGGTTCCGGTGACGAGATGACGAAATTTCCCGAGAAATCGACATAGTATACTACTACTATGTACTACGTAAGCGCGACATGTGTGGAT
This sequence comes from Notospermus geniculatus, assembly GCA_002633025.1. Taxonomy (NCBI): domain Eukaryota; kingdom Metazoa; phylum Nemertea; class Pilidiophora; order Heteronemertea; family Lineidae; genus Notospermus; species Notospermus geniculatus. The sequence continues at coordinate 53,328 of NMRB01001811.1, read as the reverse complement.
CAGGTTGGTCTCTTGTTAAGCATTTTGGGCCCTTAGAAGGGGCCGTTGATTTGTTTTGGTGGTCCTTAAAAGGACCGTTGATCTTCTTCTTCTTCTTTATCTTAGATTGGTCTCTTGTAAAAGATTTGGTGGCCCAGAAAAGGGTCTTTTTCTTTTCTTTTCTTCTTCTTCTTCGAACTGTCTTTGTTGAATCACTGACTGTGGGTTGATCTTTTCAGCTTGGGGAGGTGGTCTTTGTGCAGCAGATACCAGGTTGTGTCGTCCGGTGCTTCGAAAAAGCGAGCTCGACAGGTCTGTACAGGAACCATGCACCACACTCGACGTCTACCATGGTGATGTTGAAGCCGTCTCTTCTTATTTGTCTGACTCGATCGTGTCTCCATCCGTAATCTTTAATGTTGGCTGGTAGAATGATGACTCCTTGGCAGTCTTTCAGCTCTGGTTGGTAGTTGTCGTGGACAAAGTTGATCGTTTCGATGACACTCTTGGGAAGGTCGAACGTNTGGTTGGTAGTTGTCGTGGACAAAGTTGATCGTTTCGATGACACTCTTGGGAAGGTCGAACGTGTATTTGGGATACGCGTCTTCATTTTGAATGGTCCACTATTTGTTCGGATCCAACTCTTCGAGGTGTGTGTATCCGTTGTCGATGATTTCCACGAGTTTTCCACATGTTTTTGTTAAAAACAAGGTTTTTAAAGAGAAAAACAAGGTCTTTCAACAGAAAAACAAGGTTTTTTACTAAAAAACAAGGTTTTTTCTATTTATTGGGCAAACCGCGTGCCATAGTGTCATACGGTATAGGGACACGCTGGCGAACAAAGGCCTAATAAAGGGTTCATGCCGATGAAACCTTTGTTCGTCATCGCGGTGTAATGTACCCAGTACCAGATGAAGGACAAATGCCAGGATTAAAGCCTTAGTTCAATCTCTCCCAAATTGGTGGGTTTTGGCCACGCGCTTACACCCTATTTTCAGTACATTTCATTAGTTACTAATCACGGCGAGAGCTCGCGCTTGCGGCTCAAATTTCGCCGGGTTTTTGGTTCATAGCGCATGCGCAATACGCAACACACCGGGCCATCTGTCGCCGGGTTTGATAACTAGTAATTGCCGAGTTTATTGCGCTTACACCAATCTAAAAAACGCCCGGGTGACACACGTGTCTGAATTAACCCCGGCGAGCTCGGCGGGTCTAATAAAGACGGGTCGATTAGACACGGCAAAAATAGGTGTACGTACAAGAAACCTGGGGTTTTGGTGGGTTTGGGATAGGTGGAAGTACAGCTAGAATGTTCCAGGGTATTGGTTTAAAATTGACGCACAGAGTGTGTACTAGATACGAATTAAGGCAAAGTCAGAACATTTTGAATGGAANGACGTCATTGGCGTTTAGAATGCATGATTGTGGTTGTGCGTGAAGCAGCGGAATTCATTCAAAACTGTTTTTTTTCGTTCAAGTGTTTTGAAGAAGTACGGTCCAAGAATTTAATTTTCATTACATAATAAAAAATATCAAAGAATTGTAAAAATTTGTTCCGAGATCTGAAACTTTTCGTCCAAGATTGTCACGTGCGTCTTGCAAGTGACCACAAAACTGATGACGTCATGAAGTACATGAACAACCCGGATGCATTTCGTCATTTTCATGAATTTACTTTTTGCGTGGCAGCTCTGACACATTGGGAAACTTCCGGCATAGAACATGCAGTAGGATCATTGCTCAAAAGGGTTGAAAATTACCGCTATACCTCCTCCGGGGTGTGGAATAGGGAGACAAGACCAATTCCAACAACTTTTCAAAAGGGACCCATAGTAAATTCTCAAGGACTTAGGAGCTATAGGCCTAGTTCGAGGCTTGCTTCATTTCATGATTTACGCTGAATATCAGCCTCACTACACTTCTTGGTAGCTGGGAACACTACGTCGGTCCACTTCCGCCGTTGATCCATACCACTTCTTAGAAATAACCAGCTGGATTTCATTGAATAATTTTGGCGGTCATCGAGTCATCGCGCCATCGAGTCTTCGCGTCATCGAGTCAAGTACAACAAGCCACCACCATTTACTCGGCGATACGAGCTGTTTTATTTCAGAATCAAGGACAGAGGATCAATTTAGATTTCGCCGTGGTTCCTGGCCTAGTATTCTGTTTTCTTATGTCGAAGACCGTTTGAATAACCTTCAGTTTCAAACAAAGAGTGTTCGGATCGGACCCCAGCTAGAGACCCTCCAAGCAGCAAAGGATAAAGCCACTTGGAAAAGGACGGTCGTCATCATTCCCAGACCCCCATACTCTGCCCTCTAACGGGCCAAAGCGACGAGTGGGGGAACGGGATTTTGAAGACGTAAGCCTTACCAAATTTTACGGTATATTTTCTAACATAATCACTGTGGTCATTCCATTGGTTATACCGTTACGTGCCTTCAGTAAACTCGCCGGAATCCTTTGTGGCAAGATACGTAAATGCATTTTTTATAGTAGCCTCCCTGCCCCGTAGCCATGGCTACGGGGCAGGGAGGCTACTATAAAAAAGAGCGACCTGGCATCCCTCTTAAAAAAACGACTTCCAACGTTGCTGTTTAGGGCAGTTATGCTATGTGCGCAAAAAAGCGATATCAGCCGCAAGTTTCTTCGAGAGAACGCAAGCCCCTGGAAATCTCTGTGTGGACCTGAGGCCGCAAGCAGTAGTGCTTGCATCCCGAGGCGCAGATGGAATCGCGGGACCAATTTTTTTATATATTTGCCGCAACCGTATACGCCGCCAGTCACAGGACGCAAGAGCGCTTGCCGGCGCGTTGTTGGATTTTGCCGGCGGTCTCTTGCGATTGTACCAACCAAATTGCCTCCTTTTTCACGTGACACCGATAAAACCAGCCGAATTCACCGCGCAGGTACTTATTCTTCGTTTCTGGCGCTCTCGTGTTCGTACAACGGCGCAACCATTTAGAGGAGTGCGTGATCGCAAGGTTTCGCGGATTACGGCTGCGGCTAAGATCGAGCAGTCACTAAGGTCTGTGTGCACATAGCTTAAAGGTGCTCTGGTTCGAATTGTAAACATTACGGTGTCCACCTATTGTCAACTTCTGGTACTAACAAATCAGATAAAATCGAATTAAATCTCGCCTTTCACAAATTTTTGTTTGTTTTTGAGCGTAAAATCATAAATATATTTCAGTTACAAGAATATTTATCAAGATAGATATAAAAATAGATAACATTAATGTTTTTGTATACACGGTGCTGTCACCTGTCCGAGGAAAAATAACTATTATAATCAACCATGTAAATAAACAAATCGTAATGTTTACAATTCGAACTAGAGCACCTTTAAGTGGTAAGCATAAAAACGAGCAGGGTGCAGAGTGAATGTCGTGTGTCACAATGAAGTACAGATTCTTTATCCTCCAAAAGACAGGGAGGAACAAGCAATTGAAAAATGTAATACAGGAATGGATTGGAGAAGATGTTATCGTGATCGAGACCCCTCCCCCCTCGTTAGATCTAGAGCTATTGACCTGAAACTAATACAAGTATTCCCGGCGAGCCTTTCGTCCGTCAATTCGGTGAACCCAGATTTACTGCGATAAACTTGGTTTCTCGGCTCGATGTCTTAGGTTATCACCGACGCATATACCTGAGATTACGAACTCGAAACCAACATTATTTTTGCCGATAACGGTTCTTGTTCGATCGTCTGCGCATAGGGTTGTGGCCGTAAACTCCAGTTATCAACTGATGACAGGATATAGGCCCTACATTTATCTCCGGTAATATTTTGAAAGGATGGTCCACGGCCATTAATTTATGTTTAGCAAACAAATTCATATTTTCAATCTCATCGGAAAACGTCCGCATATACAGCTCTGGAAAAAATTATTAGACCACCTCTGGTTGACTCACTCATTTTCCATTAAAATAGGTCCCACAAACTCCCCAATTCCTCTGGATCTACTGATTTATTGTGTTCGTTAAATTGCTGTAACTTCACCAAGACAATATCAAACACAGAAATGAACTTCCCATAATGAAGGAACAAAGGAGTTGCTAGAAGGACCTTGTCAAAAGTTCAGACTAAACGGAAGGACCTGAATTGCATGCATTTACTGTGTAGACAACAGTCTACTTCACGTCGCTTCTAATCAAACCTAAATTCTTCGAGTCGCATTTGTAGCATCTTGCGGAGTTAATGCTTATAATTATGAGTGAAGTCTTGTTTTTACAAGGTAATAAGTGGCACAAAAGGGTGAATAAGACTTTTTGTGGGGCCTATTTAATGGGAAATGAGTAGAAATGACAGAGGTGGTCTAATAATTTTTTCCAGAGCTGTATATGAACCTGCCTAAGGCCGAGTTTACATCTAGATGTATAAAGCCTACCGCACACTGGAGCTATATGCTGAGCAAAAAGTCAGTCGAGACCGTTTGCTCAGCAGATAGCTCACCGAAAAATACGCGAGTTTTCTGCGTCGCGAGGCAAAAAAACTCCCCGAAATTACGCGCACACGCAAGCTATCTGCTGAGCAAACGGTCTCCAATAACTTTTTGCTCAGCAGATAGCTCCCGTGTGCGGCAGGCGTAAGGTCTACGGACACGCAAAGGTTTCATGGTCATGAACCCATTATTAGACCATTGTTCGCCAGTGTGTCCGTATAAAGTATACCTCTATATGTGTGGCGGTCTAGGAAAACCCGTCGGATGTCGCGTTTGAGGAAAGTGTTAATGGCCTTGGTGAACCCGCACATTTCAATAGTCGAAACGTGCCACGTAACAGGTGAACAATAGCAGTTCAATGCACAGGCAACCCTTGTTGATCACCCAGCGACTTCCGACGGGTTATCCCAGACCGTCACACATATGTAAACCAGGTGTGACAGGAGTCAACGTCCTAGGAATGCAAGTCCGCCAAACAATAGCCCGCTATTGGCCTATTGTAAGGTTAAGTATATTGAAATGGCCATGGTCTCCATAGCCATTCTAATCCCCCGTTGAACAATAAGACCGGACTTTGATTCCAGGGGGACTTTGATCCCTGTCACACCGGCCTAACTCCAGGCTGTGTCATTGAAGTTCAGCACGGTTTTGAACCGTGCTGAACCGCCGTCAGAATCGCCCTCGTGTTTGGCCTGCTTAAAGCTGACGTGAACGAACAAAAAGCCCCCATGCGACGAGCAAGAGAATTACAAACGCCCTGCAAACACCTCAAACGAAGGCTCAGAACATGATACACCCCACGAGGCCAGGAGGGCGCCACCTTATTTGTCTTCGAGCTTTCGAGTTGTCAACATCCTCTGGTGAGCTCCTGCTGAACACTTTTTTTGAAAGAAAAAATATTGACCCAGCTGGGAATCGAATCAGTGCCTTATTTCTGTTCCACCGTCTCCCCATTCGGTCACCGAAATTGTTGGAAGACTTCTCATGTTTTCGCTTATTCGTAGTATTATTACGTAACTCGAAGGCCTACGTCTATGACAAACACAAATCATGTCTCTGTCAGCTGGCTGTTTGGCCGAGTGGATAGAGTGGGGGATTACGGACCAGGAGATCGACGGCTCGAATCCCGTCTACAAATGACTACAATTTTTTTTTCTTTGAGTAGTGTAAGAGGTATCCGGAGATGTTGACAGCTCTGTTGCCTGAAGGCAAATAAGGTGGCGCCCTCCTGGCGTCGTGGGGTCTATCATGTTCTGAGCCTTCGTTTGTGGTGTTTGCAGGACGTCGCATGAGGGCTTTTTGTCAGCTTTAATATGCGTTGTGTTTATTTTGGACTTCTCTGTGAATAAAGTAGGTCGGACGTCTGCCAGCGCGTTGGTAACACAGGTAGCAGACGTCGGACTGTATTATTCACAATCATTCGTCAACATTTACATGATCGGTGTCCTTTACGCAAAATAAAAGAAAGGAGTCAAAGAGAAGAGGGCCCATATTCATAAAACTAGCTTAGTTGGCTGTTAGTTGTGTACATTGGCCTGAACAAACTAGGCACTTTAGCAGGCAACTAAGCCCAGCAAGGTCTTATGAATATGGGCCCGGACTACCAAAATCTCCCGCTATTCCCATACAATGTATCCTAACAAGGGTGAGCAGATATTAGGGAGGTTTCGCAAGCGCCCGGTTAGGCCATACGACGGCGTTTATCTATTGTTTGAGTATACCCACACAATAGATAAATGTCGTCGTAGGGCCCAACCGGGCGCTTGCGAAACCTCCCTAATCAAGGGACCAGCCGCTACGTTTATCAGCATGGGAGGCACTGATGTCGACTGCGGCGATCCTTGTGCGTGAAAAGGCGTTCATAAACGAACAGCTTTGGGAGCTATTTGAAGTGAAATACATCTCAAAGTTGTCTGATGATGAACTCCTTGATTAAGGAATAAGTCTGTGATGATAAAAAGTGAAAAGCATCCTGATACACGGAAAAAAATCGATCTCATCTCGAGATAAAATGAGTCTCCAGCCTACTATTTTGTCCCTAAAATGAGTTTCTTTGCTACTCGAACACAGCATGAGTACCAGTTTTCTAAGGCTGGAGCCCTCTTGCATCGACTGGAGATAACTGCAACTGGAGTCTCATTCTGAAGTAGAGACAAAGTCTACTCATTTTGAGTTTCCTTAGTTCTCCAGTCGATGGGACAGGGCATCAGTTGGAGAAAATTGGAAACAAACCGAGGGGAACCAAAATCTGCTCATATGAGGAGCTCGGTGGTGTGGTGGTTCAAAAAGGGTGATCATCGCGCGATTAAGATTTAAACGCGTGTAACTTCACTAAATGCACACACTTTCACCATCATTTAACGAAGGTACACCCGTCTACATGTAAGTCTTAAATACCCTTTTTGAATACGGCCCATCGACATATTCAACGCATCGACATTCAATGTGCTAATGCACTCACACATTCAGACATCTGCAAGGTGGAACTCGGCGTTTTCTTTTCTTCTTAGTAATTCAGTATTTTCCTGCAGGTTTAACCTGTAATTCAACTCTTCAGTGCCTTTCGCAAACATTGAACGTGATAAAGTGTCTATTGTTGCAAGTATTGTGTAAGAATTGTTTTTGACTAATATTAAGAAATAGCAAGAACCCGTGGCAACTGGCGATTGTTATTCAACCGAGGATGGAATGCCCGGCCCTGGTGGAATAGGTGCACCCAACGTGGTGCAGTAGGGAGAATTTAGAAAGCAATCGTTGAACACTGCTAAAAAAGTAAAATTGCGACCACAACAAAGTTCTCTTCGCAAAATCAACCACCCGTTGCATCAGGATATGGTATCCTCTATCATCATGCCGAATTTTGAGACAAAACAAAGCTTGTAAGTGTGACTTTATTGAGCCGACATCCAGCATTATTATATACATGTAGATATCATGGGACACGTTTCAGCATCTGTTTTTCTTCATTTACTCAGCAATAAGACTCTTATCAGGCCAGATCTTGGGTCAGTGCCCTCTCCATCGTCTTTGCACTGCGGTGTCATGTGCCTCGTATGGCAAGGTTGTACAACTTTTAATATTTTGCTGACGGAACTAGAATCTGTGTGCCAACTTAGCCGAAAAAAAGGAATATGCCTTGGCCAAGAGGAGGGAAGATCTTTGATGGGAGGTCGGATGTTTCAGATGAGGGTAGGTACCGGTGCTGTACATGTATTTAAAATTCACCATTTTCAATGACTGAAGCACAATCTAGGGCAGCGATAATGCTATACCTCGACTCTCAAGCCGCCTCTCCACGTAGTAATTTAGTTGGCTCTCTATGGGCAATTCAACTGCAATTGTTTCAGTTGACCCGCAAAGGTCTGAACATAGTCTCGCGCAGCCAGACCCTCGGTTGGGAGACCGAGGGTCTGGCCACAACGTCTAAAACTTTTGTGATGCTGCTTTGCGAACGACTGCCCCGTCAATGGCGAGATCATTCCCGCCCGGTGGCATCGATCTTCGGCAAATTTCTCGACACAACTGACCTGTGTATATCTCCTTTAGTGTCACT
>NMRB01001811.1:29836-45050 GCA_002633025.1 Notospermus geniculatus | reverse complement strand
AAAAAATATTTTTTTGTTTATTGCTGTTTTTGCATAAATACATCATATCGTCCGGAATGGTTGCTTGATGAAACAGCCCAATCTCGACCAATCAGATTTGAATTTACATCGCCATACAAGAGCCGAACCCAGAAGTAAACATTGCTGCACCACACATGCCTTCGGTGTCTGTAACGCAGTCTCTGATTGGCCACCCTGTTGATCTGTGGCGGCTGACACGAATTTCATTGGATTGAATCGGCGGTGTTGGTGTGGAGTCAACGGAATGCCATCACCGCCGGTAAATCGGCATGGTTTTGCATCTAAGACACCAGAGTATGTCATTTACACGCTTCTTCTCTATGAAACTTGTTGTTGGAGAGGAAATCGTAGGAGTCACTCAGTACTAGTTTTAGGATGTAGTTTTTATAGTCTTGTTCGGTGTCATCTCACTTTCGGGATGCCACCAAAGAAAAACAGGTGTCTTCTTGGAGGCCAGTAGCCTGACCTTCGCTTGTTAGTCATTATTCTTCGAAAATGTGTAGAAAGTATCCAGTTGAAATATACAACGGAAGTTAAACGTGGCGTAGATAGCCAAGTCATCTGTCCTTATCATCAGTAACAGAGTCCTTTGACCAGTTCATTCCGAGAATTATTTGTGACAAAAATGTGTAGGAGGTTCCGATCACTAATTAAGATTTTGTACCAAGTTTTTAAATAGTAGTTGGTCATCGCTTTTCGTCAGTTAGAGTTATAGTCAGTTATAGTCAGTACAGTTGACAGAGACAGAGTCAGCATATCGTTGTATCGTTAGCATTATCATCGGAGTATCATTGTATCGTCATAGCGGAGTTTAGTGACATCGTAATAAATCGGAGTTATCGAAATTTCATCGTATCATCGAACTTTATTCACATCGACAATACAGTCCTCACATCGTACTATCGAACACTTGTACCTTAGCTGTATTTCATGTTTGGAGAATTTCGTTGTTTTTGATTACGTATAATGCAATTAAGCTGTAATTCTTGGGACTCTGCGCTCATTTTCTGTTTCTATAAAGCAAAGTGATCACATTGGACCATAAAAACAGTTAACTGGGGGTGTCTTTACTGATGTTCGCAGAGGGGGCTCGATCCAAGCAATATGAAAATGTACAACAACAGCTTCCCCTTAAAACGAGTTGACAGCGTTTTTGTAAACAGAAGGATGATGTTTGTAAACAGCCAATCAATTTTTTTCACAGCCAATCAAAATGCAGGAAATGAGTGTTTGTAAACAAAGATTCGTCCCCTTTTTGCATTCAATTTTTTTTGGCTGACACATATCGCTTTAAACACTGGTCACCTTAGAAAACGTTTGATTTCATAGCCAAGATTTCTGAAGATGAATTCAACCACAAAAGCCCGCATTGTACCGCCAATACCATATGAAAAATACGGCCATCTCCTTACATTTGGTTACCCGAAAGGTTTCCTTATTGCCGCGTCAGACACAAATATCCTAGTATATGAGTTCAATAAAACAAAACTTGAATACAACGTAGCGCGCACTGTGTGGTATTCCGACAGGAGTTCTTTAGCAGAAACCCTGTATTACAAAAATTTTCAGAGCTACGAGAGTTTCGTCTTCTTCACCTCAAGTTTGAAGTCAGATATTTTAGTCCTTGACGTCAGCACCGAGAAAGTTGGTTCTATATACCTTAGCGATCGAGAAAAATCGCATATTAGAGAATCCCTTGGCAAAGAATTTGGCCATTACGCGAAGAAAGGCCTGCTTGGTTTATGTATCTGGAAGAAACGTGCAATTATGAGTTTTTCTAAGGGTCATAGTGTTTTTGGTCAGACGTCAATGGCAATGGTCTATGACGTGGCTGACCGATCAGGTCAAATAAGTTTACAGAACGGTGCGCAGTCGTATTCCGAATACTGTGGTCACGTGAAGATAATTTCGGACTACTTGTTATGTTTGCGTCCCAATTCAAATCGATTCTTGACGATAACACTGTTTCAAAAAAAGGCAGCGAGAATCTATTTCAAACGTTTTGTTGCAAAATATCATATATAAGTTTTGGTTCTCCAGTTGACGGTCACCCAAGTTCGCCTTTTCGGTATGTGTACGCAGAGGACGAGTCCAATCCACAAATGATAGGCATCGATTTTGATCCACTAATCCGGTCAGAAAGCAGTAGACTTTACTCTGGGGACACTGGGAGGTTCCTTACCCAGTCTTTTGTACATTTGCCCAATTTTCAACAGATTAGTGATTATGGATTTGACGCGGACGGCAACTTTTATAAAATGAGCCGGAATTTCAAAAGTGATACTGCAGTGATGGACAAAGTTTATATCTATTCAGCTGGTAGGCCTATGTCTTACCAAGAGATTTCATGATATGGCAAGCTAGGGTATAAAATTGTCCACCAATTGACCCTTTTATAGAAAATTAGAAGTAATCATATTTATGACCACACCACCACTCAGTGGTCTGGTCAGTATTGTCTTCGCAGGACGCAAAATTTTTCTCTACCACTTTCCTTTCCTCCATGTTTTCGGTCAAACTAGAGCATGCACGTCAAATCTGACTTGCTCAGTCTAAAGATCTAATTGTTCTCTCGCGATGAAAAGATTCCTGTGCACTTTCATTCAATTTTGGCTGAGATAATGAACTTTTTCAGCTAAATAAATCTGGATCGCCGTAGTCTATAAATAGAATCAGTTTATAAAAATAGAACCTTCATGGTACACGAGATCTATGCATGGCACGACGTCGTGCCTGTGTTGGCCTACATCCTGATCGATCGTTCGGCAATTCGTCGTATATACGGCATTCGAACACCGCCATCTTACGTCAACATAACAAACCAGCTTCTGGCCAAAACATTCTTGTGGTGTGGTCATGAATTCACTTTCAGTGAATTCGTAGTTCTAGTTTTTAGTAAGAGATCATAATATTGCGGTATGTAGACAAATGTCTTGGAAATCATTGACTGTTATTCCTAACATGTCATCAAACTCGTCCCCAGTGGGTTTACGTTCCTACAACACCACTGGAAAGGGCTGACGACTTCAGGAATACTGCGCATGCGCGATATACTAATTTTGAGGCGAATCACACCGAAGCTGGCACCCGCGGCTTGATGTTCCCAACTAAACTATTCGTTTGAAATTGCTCTAATACTCAAACAACTTCGTGTTTTGGGGGTATTATATGTTTTTTTAGGCATATATGATATTAGCATTTGTGGTACCAACCATATCTAGAAATTCATTAGGTCCTGGAGATGAAGTTGAATTTCGTATTTCGTACTTCGTTTTTCGTCAGATTTGCGAAACCTCGCTATTTTGCAGTCATCGAAGAACGAAATATTGTGTGAAACAAACACTTTGGCACGCTGCCAGCGGTTGACCAGAAATTTTGGTCAGGTCGTAGCCCTTGCCAGAGATATCCTCGGATGAGGTAGATCTGGGTACGAGATTGACATGTCATAACAGTATTGTCGTTTTGTACCGCTGCATACAGGAGGAAAGTGACCTGTTTTACAAAAGAACTGCTAGGACATTGCTTAAACCCCCTGTTAATTTTCGCGCTGGTCGGGACAGATGGTGGTTTGACCCGTACTCGGGATGTTTAATAATAGCTACAAACGGCGGTGTGTCGCCGAACACCGTCAGACTCTACAATTTTAAGGATAACGCTTTTCGACTTTGGCATTCGGTGAAATTTAAAAATTCTTTATTGATACCGGGTGATCAGAATTTATATGACAGAAGGTTTTTAGTTATACACCCCTTTCTTCACAAAGCGAAAAAGACATTTCAACTTCTTGATATATTCAATAAATCAGTGTCGTATGTGATGGACATCCCTGAATCCGACCGCTGCCTTCGGTCAACGTTGTTTCTACGCCCGGTACTTCACAGACGCAAGGTCGTTTTCACATGCCTGTATGAATTCCCGGGAGGAGGGACAGCAACTGTGTACACGATGTCTTTGATTAACGCAAATAAATCGGTCGTGTTGTCAAATAAAGTTGACCTGAATCTGCCACACCCATGTGACATCATTGAAGATTCAATCATCACGGACGAAAGTGATGTGATCATTGACTGTGACGTAAATGAATCTGGTTTCTTCTTTTTCCAATCAAAAAACGAGTATGCCGGTCAGGTAGTTAACACGTCAACAACATACAAGCACCCTCGTGGTTCAATTTGGAGCCAATCGCCCCAAATATTTTTTCAGTATTATATTGTAAATACAAGTAAAGAGTATATAGTAATGTTTTTGGGTTACGATGCGAAGTGCGAGGCGGTAAAACCCTTGTTCACCACTCGTTCTTTGAACCCACTGATGATTTTATACACTTTTAAGCTAGAAAGTATATTGACGAAGTTCTCGAAAGTTCCTGCATTTACTCACACTGGTAAAATAGTGATGATTTATTCTTACAAATCCAAATATGACAGAAACAAAGGTTTAAAATTTATAGACGTATTCTCCCGACGATAATTGAATCACGTGGGTCCATAGTGACCATTCATTATTTTTGTGTCGGTTTTTGATTTGAATAGGCTTGCTACTGTCCTTAAGGGTTATGAAAAGTGACTCGAAATCTCGAATTTTTGACGCAAAAAATCTGACTAACTGCACACTGAATTGAGAAAATAAGCCTCGGGGCACCTTCTTATGACGGTTCCCGAGGGCACCCGAGCCTTATTTTCCCAATTTTTTGTGCAGTTAGTCAGATTTTTTGCGTCAAAAATTCGAGATTTCGAGTCACTTTACATAACCCTTAAAGCGGATGATCCACTTGGCTGAACTCTTGTCACTAAAGTGTAATGGCATGATCACAAATAATAATGTTACACAACCCTCGGCAGCCAGTGTCATGGCTGACCAGCTTTGGCTGACACCATGAAAGAGCTATATCTGTTTTCAGGTCAGTGTTGTGCAACACTACCTCTTGGTAAATGTGATCTGGTCACATTCCTGAGTTCAACTAAGTGCCTTTGGCCAGTTCAATGTGAAAAACACTTTAACCGCAAGGAACGCAACCCCGTCTCAAGCCAAAATCGCAAAAGTGGATCACCCGCTTCAACCATGACCGATGTGCTCATTTTTGGAATCAGTTCGTCACCGCAGTTTTGTCACTTGAAGTAGAGTACTGTAGCGATACGAAGCGATTTCTTGCAATATTTGGATAGTGAGAGTTTCAGGATTTACGGTGAGAGTACATTTGCCGTATACTGCACCCCGTATGTAGAAAGTACGGTGGCTTACACAGTTTACTTATGAAACGTGGATAACATGGGTAAGCAGGCGCGGATCCAGGATTTTTGGCAGAGGGGGGTCAGGGCCGCCGAGAGCGGTCGTTGTAGAAACCTGCGCCAACGGGGGGTCTTTTAGTTGTAATTTTGAAGTCTAGAAGGCCGTAGATGCGATTTCCTGGCATCTCAGTATCAAAACAGAAGCTTTTAGTCTTGGTTTTTGGCTTATTGTCACAAACTATTGAAAAAAAAACAATTGGTGGTGGCGAGCAGGGGGGATCACGACCCCCAAAACCCCCCTCTGGATCCGCGCCTGGTAAGGAGTCATCGTCGAAGGCCGTCTTGTTTATGTAGGATCCCCACTTGGATGACAGTTTTGTTTACCGTGACTGACTTAAAGTGCAGCGGATCGAACCTTTCAGAAAACTGTTCTAAGCTACCGTGGGGGCAAATTCCTCGCAGAAGTAAAAGAAGGTGCACCCACAGTGGCCACCAAAATAGTTTTATGCACACTCGTAGAGTACGGACGTTTCACAATGAAAGCAAAATAAGCAAGCGACGGATTTGATGCACATGGAATGGAAATAACCTCCAGGTTGTTCCACATTTTGCGTTTTCGTATATGTAGAGAGCAAATCTTCCATAACATACATCGGAGGAGACAAAGTCTTTCGCCGAATTGAAAACTATACTGTAGAAAATGGCGTACAGTGAGTCGAAAAGCACAGATCATGACGCTCTCTCTTTATACATACATGTACATGTATGTAATTTTGAAATTGAGGAATTAAATCCGAGGCAGAGGGTCTTGGTTGCGATACCAACACGAGGTTGGAGCTAAAATGCAGCCGAAACCCCGAGGCACTTCGCCGAGGGTTTGTCTCATCTGGCTTCATTTCGAGATTTGTTACAGTAAATTCTGTGATTTTTGGGTGCATGCAGATGATGAATGATTTATAGACCTACGTGTACATCGGTAACGTTATCAGTAAAGGCATTCGTGTACCTCATCCACAGATCCGCCCACTGTCCATTGGGTATACCTTTTTTTGATACACACTGTGCATTATCAGAACGACCAGCCAGGACATGCATGAAAAAAAGGTTGTGAACCAATTTAGGGTCTGTCGGATGAGGCTGAAAGCCGTGGTCCCTTGTACCTGATTGTCTGTGCCATTCGAAAAGGGTTATGAAGCATCCAAGTGGTAGGCCTATACATAGATACATTGAAATTACAGAAAGGTGCCTGCAGCAGAGTTTCAGGCTTTCTCTTTATTTTCACAGTCAAAAGTTAAAAATATGGATTCCTGTAAATGGAAGTTACAGTGTAACATTTGTTCACAGTTCATCTGTAAATCAATTTTCCAATACAGTTGTTATCTCACAATTTTCTGTACTTTTAACTTTCAAAAGTAGAAATAAAGAAAAAGCCTGAAACTCTGCTGCAGGCACTTTTCTGTAAATTTAGTAAGGATATTTCTAACAGTGCACCCCGTATGTAGAAAGTACGGTGGCTTACACAGTTTACTTATGAAACGTGGATAACATGGGTAAGCAGGCGCGGATCCAGGATTTTTGGCAGAGGGGGGTCAGGGCCGCCGAGAGCGGTCGTTGTAGAAACCTGCGCCAACGGGTGGTCTTTTAGTTGTAATTTTGAAGTCTAGAAGGCCGTAGATGCGATTTCCTGGCATCTCAGTATCAAAACAGAAGCTTTTAGTCTTGGTTTTTGGCTTATTGTCACAAACTATTGAAAAAAAAACAATTGGTGGTGGCGAGCAGGGGGNCTCTGGATCCGCGCCTGGTAAGGAGTCATCGTCGAATGCCGTCTTGTTTATGTAGGATCCCCACTTGGATGACAGTTTTGTTTACCGTGACTGACTTAAAGTGCAGCGGATCGAACCTTTCAGAAAACTGTACTAAGCTATCGTGGGGGCAAATTCCTCGCAGAAGTAAAGAAGGTGCACCCACAGTGGCCACCAAAATAGTTTTATGCACACTCGTAGAGTACCGGTACTGACGTTTCACAATGAAAGCAAAATAAGCAAGCGACGGATTTGATGCACATGGAATGGAAATAACCTCCAGGTTGTTCCACATTTTGCGTTTTCGTATGTAGAGAGCAAATCTTCCACAACATACCGTACATCGGAGGAGACAAACGAGAGGTTAAGAAACCGCTCCGTTAACGGTAACACTAACGCTAACGTTATGTTTTACATTGCCAATGTACGTCAGAAATAGCGTTAGCGTTAGTGTCATCGTTAACGGAGCGGTTTCTTAAGGGCTAGGTTCACCGACCAAATTTTCTGAGTCCAGTTTTTGAAAATGTCAAATATCTTTGAAATGACTTAGCCATTTTAACTTGCAGCNGGCATTGTCAACAATGGTTTCAATATTCTTCATCAGCTTATCAATAGACCGATCCACCATTTCCTCCAGAAGAGGCTTAAGTTTCAACAACACGATTTCAACAACCACCACGATTCGTCAGCCAGCGCCACCATCGGGTGGTGAGTTGAAGAACTACATTGCCATCAAACCTGGTTCCACTGGCGTCCGAGGGTGGCGCTGATTGAAGAATCGTGGTGGTGGACGATGACAAAAAACAGAATTCTCAGCGATTCTGATGCGGTTTACATTATTTTTTGAGAGAAAGATAAAGAAAAGATGTTTTAAATAAATATTGAGGTGGAAGACTGTACAATAACAGTACAAAAAGGGTGGTGGACGGTGGAGGACGGTGGTAGACGGTGGTGGACGGTAGGCCTAGGCATGACCCGTGGTTGGTTGTGCCGCTGCGGTTGTGCCTGCCGGCTGTGCGTGCAGTGCAGTGCATGCATTGCACTGTAGTGCATACAGTTGCGCAACTGTTGAGTGTGTATAGTGTACACCATACATGTATGTAGGCCTACATGTAGCTAGGCCTAGATGTACACAGTGTGGTTACATAATCCTCCATCATGAGTCCATCACAGTTAATGATATACGGTCAATGTCATTGTTGAGATTAAAGTTTTAGAATCCCCGATCCGAATCGGAAGTGACGTTAGGCCTACCGGTACGTCGTAGGCCTAGCCCTAGGTAGGCCTAGGCCTAAATAAACTCCATATCGGCCCTCATATCGCCATTCCGGCCATGGCACACAAAACAATGGAAATCCAGAAATCCTCTGTACAATCTAATACATTGACAATGCGGCTTACATGTAGCTATTCCGTTAGTCGATGACCTTTTTTGTGCACTGATCGGCGATTCTAAACTTCGTTCCTTGCAATGCAGGAAAGGGAATTTCTAGTAATGACATTCTTCTTTGTTTGCTTTTCCAGGCTCAGATGTACAGATGCAGTTTGAAATGCTGTGAGAATGATAGTTACAACATGGAAGATGTGCAGAGATGCTTGGATAAATGTTCCCAACCCACTCAGCAAGCTCAAACCTATATCCAGGGAGAGTTACAAAATTATCAGGTGAGGTTTACCAGTATGTGGGCACTTTGTTCGGGCTATATGGCATACGTGGGGCTGGTACCCTGTGGAAACCATCCCTTGGGTCTGACATGTGGGAATTCTGCTATCAAATTACCAGGTCAAATTACCACACTGTGCAGATTTTGGCCTTTTAAAATTTTGCCTTTTTCTTGCCTTGAAAAATTGTAAAAAAGGCCTTTAATTTGCTGGTGCTAAAAAACAGCAGGAACCATGTCATAAAAAAAGCTGCAGGAATCATGCTATTAAAGATAATGTATCACGGGTATTTTCGCGGGCCACGAAATTCATTGTTTATTTACATTTTGTTTGTTTATGTCCCGGGCTTTCTTTGCGTTGCGAGTAATTTGTTGGTGGCATGCCCCTGTAGAAACTCTGTTGATTCCAAAAGTATGCATTTTGGTGGGTTGGCATGTCCCAAAGTTCAAAATACCATAATGTAAACATCCATGTTTACAAACATTGAATGTAAACAATGAAGTCGTGATACATTATCTTTAATAGCTATTTACTAAAATTATTTGCTAAATTCACTAGCTTAGATGCTGACTTTTCCAATCCAGGACCGACTACAACGGTGCGCCCTCGACTGCCAAGACAAAATCAGGGATAAAGTAACGCCAACAACCACGGAAGCAGATATGATGAAGCATAGAGGTGAAATGGAAGGCTGTGTACGACGGTGTGCGGACAGTCATATAAATTTAATACCTAGTCTTCTCAAAAAAATGCAAGAGACTTTAAATCATCAAAAATCTTGCTAGAAATTCTTTAAATTTTGTAGATTTGTAATATACGGTAATTGTTACTCTCATCAGTATGTGATTCTCATTTCCTAATTAATTTTGACAAACATTGGTTTAATAAACTTGAGTGTTTATGGCAAGTCTGTGTTCATTTTTAGCTCAGCCTGGCCTGTACGCCATCTGACAGTGGCCATGGGATCAAGGTTAACGTTTAGCTCGCCTGCGAGCTTAACTTGACGACAGCATCCGGAACTCATGTGATTAATGATATAATGGGTCTCCGACTTCAACTACGAGAATGAATTTTTAGCTCACCGTGGTGAGCTTATACAATGGTTGTGCGTCCGTCGTTGTCCGTTAGTGGCCACCATTGTCAAATGTGGCCACCAGGTGGCGTAACCCAAAAATCATCAAAGTGCTGTAAGTCAGCAACGCCTTAACCCAAAGCGCTCCAATGTGCCATGTGGCCCCGTGCAGATGACCTTTAATGTGCATGTGAAGTTTTGGCCCGATCGGACATCCAATATGGCCGCCAGGTGGTGTAACCTGAAAATCATCAAAGTCCTACTTAGAAATGACTTGACCCAGATTGCTCATAACTGATATGTACCTCCCTCTGTCATTAGACTATTATGTCCAACCCGGTGAGCACATGGTCCATGGACCATTTCATACTCCGCTGTAGACATCCTTGATAAAAACGATTTGATAGACGTTTGCAAATCGTAAAATGCCATAACTTTGTGGCAGAATACTTTTGACTCGTAATCGGAAATGCGCATAAATCGCAAACATCGTAGTCGTCATAGTTGTGTCTCAAAGTCGTAACGACTAGGATTACAACTTCAATATTCATTATTATCCGCACTTCCGATTTATTAGGCCAATTTTTTCTGCCTTCAATTTATGGTGTTTGACGAATTGAACACTTCTATATCAAATCGTTTTTATCAAGGATGTCCATAGCGGACTGCAATTCATTCTCGTAGTTGAAGTCGGAGTCGGAAAGCTGCGCATCCTCTCTATTGTATACATGTGTACTAGTAATTCACCAGTGTACTCCCATTTCGACTACTCCTATTTTGCGTTTTTGACGCTTCGCCCATTGTTTGGAAGCAGAGGGGCGGAAAATAAAAAGATTTAACGCATCACGCAGCGTACAACGCACATGTGGACACAAACCCTTATCCCGTGTGCCTGTGTGAACGAGGCCTAAAGCAAGGTTTAAGCTTAGCGCACATGTCCGACAAAACTCAATGCGTTAGGGGTGTCTGTTAAAATAGACTGTCTTGGCTGAACGACGAGTCGACAGCGTTGGGTGAGTCGACTTTTAAAATACCCCTAACGGATCGAGTTTTGTCGGACATGTGCGCTAAGCCTTACTGGCACACGGGTCCGGTCCGTTTTCAGTCCGTTTGCTCCTATTTTTGCGGATACGACAACGCAAAAGTCAATGTGATCGATTTTTAACGGACCTGAGTCGGACGAAATCAATGAACCCTGAAAGCAAGGTTCATCGGCACACGGAATTGGTCCGGTTCTTGTCCGAATGGGCTAAAAAAAGGAGAAAATGACGGGTAAAGCAAGGTTCATTGGCACACGGATTTTGTCCGATTCAGGTCCGTAAAAATCTATCAAATGGACTTCAGCGTTGTCGTATCCGGAAAACTAGGGGCAAACGGACTGAAAACGGACCGGATCCGTGCGCCAATGAACCTTGCTTAAGGCTTAGCGCACATGTCTGACAAAACTCGATCCGTGAGGCTCCAGTTCCATAGAGCTCACGTTTACACTTTTCACGCGCCACGCTTCACGTTTTCCTTTCGTTCCTCGATTCAGCGCACAACGAGACACACATTACCTGTCCTGTGACATGCTTTCTCCGAGGAACGAAAGGAAAACGTAAAGTGTAACGCGAGAATTAGGGGTGTTTTTAAAGTCGACTGACCCAACGCTGTCGACTCGTCATTCAGCTAGGACAGTCCATTTTAACAGACACCCCTAACGCATTGAGTTTTGTCGGACATGTGCGCTAAGCTTAAGGGCTGATTCATACTCGCATGCGGACCGTCAAGCGCATGAAACTGATCGCAGGTTTCCACGACGTGAATGTGCACACGCAGTGAAATTGATCATAGTCGGCGCAAAATCCGGACGGAGTATGAATCAGCCTTAAGGCTTTCATGATGCACTTTTTTAACGATCCGTTAGGGGTGTTTTTAAAGTAGACTGACCCAACGCTGTCGACTCGTCATTCAGCCAGGACAGTCGATTTTAACAGACACCCCTAACGCATTGAGTTTTGTCGGACATGTGCGCTAAGCTTTAGGCTATGGTAAGGGTGGGTATACACTAGAAGCGATTCGCAAAGCGATTTGGAATCGCACGCGAATTGCTTTTGTTTGGGAGGCACTGCGGCATGAAATAACAAAGAACCATCGCATGCGTTGTGCGAATCGCGTGTAGTGTATACCCACCCTAAGGGTAGGGACACACCTAACGCGATTCGTCGACGCATGCGGCAACGCCTTTGTTATTTTCCGCCGCACTGCATGCAAACAAAGGTTTTGGCGCATGCGTCGCCCTATCGCATGCGAATCGCGTCAGGTGTGTCCCTACCCTTAGGCTGGGTCTACACTAGAGCCGTTGCGCCAACGCATGCGGCAACGCTTGCGTCATCGCATTTGTGCATGCACACACTATATGCGATTTTTAACTGCGATAGAAGGTGCGTTTATGCATAAAAACACGTAACGTATGCTAGAACGCAGTATATAAGCAGACGAAAATTTTTTTGGTGTCCTTTTACAATAGAGCCATGGACGAGGAAGCAATGGATCTCGAGGTCGTCATGCAAATGATGGAGGAGGAAGAGAACGAGGAAGATGGTGGCTGGTGGCTTTGATGGCGTTGGTTTGGGGCGGAAACCCAGGGACTGTTGGCTCCATCCCATGCTCCACAAAAGAAAAAGGAAAGAATAATTTTTCAAGAGAATTCCATAGCTAAAATAACATGATGGCTAGAAAAATGTGGCCTTCGCCTTCTCAAGGCAATGCGTTGGCCTGTGCAGCGCGTTAAAAATTGGGAAATTTCCAATTCTTGCGGCAACGTAAAGCGATAACGCAACAGATACCAAACGCAACGCAACAATGTGGTCAACCCTTAATTTTTTTATTGGTTCAATTTTTGCGACGACGCATATGCGCGAACGCATTGCGATGACGGCTCTAGTGTATACCCTTAGGGTAGGGTAGGGACACACCTAATGCGATGCGTCGACGCATGCGACAACGCCTTTGTTATTTTCCGCCGCAATGCACGCAAACAAAGGTTTTGACGCATGCGTCGCCCTATCGCATGCGAATCGCGTGTGGTGTGTCCCTGCCCTTAGGGTGGCTACACACCTAACGCGATTCGTTGACGCATGCGACAACGCCTTTGTTATTTTCCGCCGCACTGCACGCAAACAATTGCGTTGACGCATGCGTCGCCCAATCGCATGCGAATCGCGTTAGGTGTGTTCCTACCCATACACCGAGGGCGCGAATTCGCGTGCGACAAGGCAACGCGCAATTTATGCTTTGAAAGCCTTTGTTTGCGTGCACGCAAACAAAGGCTTGCAGTGCGGCGGAAAGTAACAAAGCCTTTGCCGCGCGAATATACACATCGCGTTCGGTGTATCCCTAGCCTACCGGCCGGTGGCCCGAGGACATCTATGGGTGTCCTGACTCGGTAGCGCGCCGCTTCAAGGTGATCGGAAGGCAATAACTCGGGAGTTATTTTCTTGCGGCGAGTAGCGGGTGAAACCCAGCTCGCTAGGGGATCCTTCATAATCCTTGACACGCCCGTCGGGCTCCCACCAGCCACCCGGCGTCATGCAGCCCCCCGCCAGGCACCGAGTAGATTTTTGGCCGTCACCCGGGACCCAGTGGCCTCCGGACAGTGGTCAAAGACCAACAGGTATCCGGCCAGCTACCCACGGGTGCGACCGAGTCCCTCGGATCTCCGGCCGATCTACAAAAATCATCACCCGATCAGTCCCCCACGGACTGCGCGTGGATACCCACTGTGACATCGGTGGGGACTGGACGGTATCGGCCAACCATTTTTTCAAGTCGTCGGAACAAATTCCGATAGACATCGGCCGATTCAGGCAAGTGTCCCGCCGGGGGCGCCCGTCGAAAACCATCTTAAGCCTGGGTCACAAATGCCACCGGGCGCCGTACGATTTTCCCCACCCAGCGGCTTGCTGTGGATTTTTGAGACTGAAACTCAGATCGAAGCTGAATTATGCCGAAATCGCCTCATTGGATAAGCGGAAATTAAACTAGATCAAACTGGGCACCGAAAAATTGGCCAAAATGTCTGTTTTTACTCGCCGTACGGTCGCCGTACGGGCCCCGGAGTGGATATGTGACCTAGGCTTTATTCAAGGTACATGTATGTGAAAGATACATGTATGTGGGACAATCTGTCCCAGGCTGCAACGTCGCAAAAAACCACCGATGTCAAGATATCCTCCGGCGGCTGCTGCATTTGTTGCATGAAGAAAAGTTCATTGTGTATGACGAAAGTTCCAACATTTATTCAATACCGTATATGCTAAACGTGAAGGGATACATAATGCCCCAATCTGAACTAGTTCTTATTTAGTACATCTTGAAAATTTTGCCAAACGGGCTCAAAATGTGTGCGAACGGAGTGGACGTAGATAGTGGCAACTTTTTACGAACTTCATCGACGGGAAGGGTGCTCCAGAACATCGAAGCATTATTTGACAAAGGGTAAAGGGCCCGTCACACTTTAGTTCTCAAAACGTTCTGCCACGTCCTAAACAAATCGCGTACCGGTAAGACTTGTCCGGCTATTCGAGGGTTTTCGCAAAGCCCCCGAAACGCCAACAGGCTTGCCAGGCGCGGATCCAGGGGGGTTGGGGGGTCGTGACCCCCCTGCTCACCAGCACCAATACCGTCGGGTATTTCTGGTAATAAGGAGTTTTCGCAAAGCCCCCGAAACGTGGACGCGAACGTCTATCCTATTGTTCGCTGCTGTCTTCGCAAATATTATAGTCGTGTTTCAAGTCGTAACGACTAGGCTAACGACTTCAATATTCATTCAGGCTGGGTTTATTTGGCAAGCATGCTTGCCGAACAGTTCCCTTTTTCGTCCTTATTTAGCAAGCATGCTTGCCATCTAATGCTGAAAAATGTCCCTATTTGGCAAGCATGTCACGCCCCCTAATGAATATTAATCAGGATATGTGCTTGCCATATTATTCAGCACGTTTGGCTATTGGGCAAGCAAATATGCCATTTGTTTGTTATATTAACCTTGGAGGAAGTTATAACCTATCCAGGTGCAAGCAAGGGCCAAGGGAGATCGGGGGGGGGGCACAGCAGAGTAAAAAACCTCATGTCCATGTTGTACCTTATGGACGGAAAATTTGAGAGGCACGGCGCTGAATTTTAGGCACGGGAGGGAGCGATAGTATTTTTTTTATCTTGAACTTACTTAACGGAACCCAAACAACAATATTCTTGTCAATGGCACCCTCACCTATGGCGTAGTACGGAGCATTGACTACTGTTATGTTATGTGTCCAATGAGGCCACCATCCGGCAGTCGTTTGTTGGCACCTTCCATTGTGTTCGCATCTATTTTTGTACAAAAACATAAGACGTTTCTTCTTGATATGCCAAGGGAAAAACAAGAAAAATGAAAAAAAAGAAAAAAA
>NMRB01001810.1:98812-149277 GCA_002633025.1 Notospermus geniculatus | reverse complement strand
ACCAAAAAATGTTAACAGCAATTGTATATCTGTTTGTGCAACCTCCAACCCTTATTTTGCACAATTCTGGCCTTTGGCTCCCCTACTACTAGGGATAATCCTTGACATCGCATCTTCCCATACACGATTCGATGGCTAAATCAGACCCAAAAGGCGTCAGTTATTGCACCACGCATAGGTCCATAGAAAATATTCATTTTAGCCCCAAAATACGAAAAATACGACTAAATCTTGGGTTTTAAGGTGGATGGACCAGGCTGGACACAATAATGTAACACTCTACTGCTTCTGACGCGGTTTCATGGAGAATGGCCCCGCAATTCCAGAGAAAGTGTCTGGAAACGAAAAATCAAGAGCACCTTGTGCCCAAAAGTGTACCGATACACTTTTGTCACATAAAGCACCTCCAGCATTCAAATACACTACCTTATATAAAAAACAAACTCAATTTTACCAAGAGAGATATAAAGGATTGAGCGTCACTAAAAGCATATGATATGACATCAGGATCACGCAAATGTGTTGCTGAATCACAGCGACAATCAATCAGACTTTTTTGCCTATGTACATGTATGCTATTGGGCACAAAGTGCGCAAAAACTAATCAATCTTCTTCCAGCGGAGTACATTTACCTTTGTAAACTACATGTACTTGTAAACCCCGCATGTCAGAAATATTAGAAAATTATAATTTCTCAAATCTTTTGCCTCCGTTTGGCAACGTTTTCTAAGAGTACATGTACGTTGGTGCACTCAGAACAAGGATGGTTTGATCATTCATGAGTGCCGAACTGATGGAGGAAGGAGAATGCCGGGGGGAATGTACTAAAAGTGGTCCAATAGGTATGCTGTACTTCAGTTCGTTCTTACAATAGGAAGGTTAAGAAATCAAACGATAAACGTAAACGTTAACGACAACGTTACTTATTTTTGTACCGAATGCATGAATATGAAATCTGGTGAATGTGTAGGCCTAATGTGAAAAATAACGCTATCGTAAAGTTTACGTTTACCGTTTGATTTCTTAACCACTCTAATATCAACTAAACAGTCCTATTGTAGGAAACGGACTCCCTGTACTCCACTTTCCCATAGGTTGTAATACGTCTGCTTTTTTCACTCCTGCCGCTGGAGACATGTCAGTCTTCCCTATCGTGCAACGCCATAATCATTGCGGGCAATGATATGATTATGTCAATATCAATACGGCGCGGTTTTTTCCAATAACGTGCTAATCAAAGTTCCTATAACAGTAATGTGCAAAAATATTAGAACACTTGCCATGAACTGGAAAACGAAGTATTATTTCAATGAAATGACCCCAATGTAGCCATGAAACCATCGTTTCTTTCATTAATGGAACCTTCAACCATACTGATATTGCATAATGAATGTTCCAGAGACATCTGCATGATGTACCTTTGTCAATTTCTTGGGAACATACTGCATTTTGGAAATGTTGAATAACTGTAACATGTGTAAGGAAACTCTCTGGAATGAGCTTCTGAGAGCGTGGAATAACACTGGGGTTGATACTCTTAAGGCCTGTCTACACGATCATACATTTGTTCAAAACATCATCAAACATTTGTGTGATGATGTTCATGGACAGATATTTGATTGTGTAGGCTAGCTGCATTGTCACAAGACAGAAATCGACACACAAGCTTGGACATCATCATACAAATGTATGATGATGTTTTGAACAAATGTATGATCGTGCAGACAGGCCTTTAGAAAATACATAGACACTTTGCCAGAAAGATGCGCTGCTGTGACTGCTGCCACGGGGGCATACTAAATATTAGAGTAAAATGTAAAAAAATGACTGTACTGATAAATTCGTAGGTGAAAGAATGTCAGTACATTTGCCTTTACCTTTTACAATGGCAGGAAAGTGACATCCATGCTCTGGGACCAAATAAAACACCAGTTTCTTAAGATTTGCCAAATGTCCTAATATTTTTGCACACCACTGTACATGGCCGGGCATCGCTGGACTTAGGTACCGGTGGTCAACAGCGCAGAGGACAAATCTATTTTTACATTCTCTGTTATCGTTATGATCATCTGAAATCCGTACGTCACCATTGGATAAAACCTCGTCACGTGTCAACGTTTGCCAACCAATGAAATGAAAGCGGACCATATCAGTGCGCATCTTTAGATTCATACATATGCACCTAAGTGTTTATTTACAGTTTCCCTTTAAGATATATTCTGGCACCTACTCTGAATGATAATGGATACCGCCGCGCTCCCGTAATGTGATTATGAATGAATCTGATGCCCACTGCTATTTGTCAGAAGATCACAAACTGATGGAAGAAGTACAAAAACCCATCACAAAGCCGATTAAGTGGTCCTATCTATTATAGCATCAGATTTTTTTTTATCTCAGGGTAATGCACTATTTCGAAGCAAATAGGAAGCAATGTTAGTGAGAGATCAGAGACGACAATATGGCCTAGGTCAGGGGGTAATTTAACATGGCAGCCGTAGATTGGTCTGGGTTTGTTGTCTGGACGGACACGATAAGACACTATTAGTGCTTTTTAATCGAAATCCTGGTTATTAGGGGAAATACACAATATTTATCATACATCAAAAAGACAGTTATTTGGTTCCATCCTTGTGTCGTAATCTTTTTTGGCAATCTTATCAGCAATAAAAAAATGTCGGAGACCAATTCGCCATAGGGGTCACCGGCAGAAGATATCGGCCCCTGGATCAAAGGAAACCATGCTTCTTTATTTTCTCACTGCGTATGGTTTTTATCAATCAGCGAATGATAGACGACTGGAAGTAAGTATAGATCGTATGGATATAGTCTGTCGACCCCTGACGAATCAAATTGAACTGACTCAACCCGTAACATCTGACAGAGAAAAGAGAGCAACAGAAGCAAAATTACCTACCGATAGACGTTGTACTTTATAACCTTGTCGCACTACGCCAGACTGTCTCAGCGACATCATTCTACGAACCTACAGGGGCGGATCCAGGATTTTGGAATGGGGGGGGGGTCACCGTTGGAAGCAACGACGGGGAGTCTGGAGGCCTCCCCGAGAAAATTTTGAACTCTAGATGCGCTTAGATACGATTTCCAAGCATCTGGGGGGCATGATTTCCTCATCTATTTGCTCATTTTTAACGTAGTTATTGCAGGGCTACCCCTCATTAAACCCATTTTTGTGTTGGTCTTCCAAAAATAGGGGGGGGGCGGCCCGGTCGGCCCCCTCTGGATCTACGCCTGAACCATGGGCATGTTCATGAAGCCTTCGCAACTTTGCGTGCACGCAAATCTATTGAAAGGCAGTCAGTGAACAGTTGCGAAGGCTTCGTGAATATGGCCCCAAGTCTCTTGTCTGTGACCTAAAACCTGTCTGGGCTACCTCATCTCGAGTTTTGTGTCCCTGTCCAGGTGTAACATTTTTCAGTTTGGCAATTTTTCTGTGTGACGTGACTCCCATTTTTTGGAACACACAGGAAACAGACTCTGTTTCTCTGTGTATCGCCCATTGTCAACTCGCGGCTTATACCGTCAATCTATTGTATTAGCGAGGTAATTACCACCTTTCCGACTCCGACTTCAACTACGAGAATGAATTGCAGTCCGCTATGGACATCCTTGATAAAAAAACGATTTGATAGACGTTTTCAATTCGTCACACCATAAATTGAAGGCAGAAAAATGTGGCCTTATGAATAAGGCCACATTACGATTACGAGTCAAAATAATGAATATTGAAGTCGTAATCCTAGTCGTTACGGCTTGAAACACGACTATAATATTTGCGATTTATGTGCACTTCCGATTACGAGTCAAAATTATTCTGCCACAAAATTATAGCATTTTACGATCCGCAAACGTCTATCATCGTTTTTATCAAGGATGTCTGCAGCTGACTGCAATTCATTCTAGTCGTTGAAGCCGGTCGGAGTCGGAAAGGTGCTAAACCTCGTTAATAAAGAGGATGCGCAGTTTTTCGACTCCGAATCCGACTTCAACTACGAGAATGAATTGCAGTCCACTGTGGACATCCCTGATAAAAACGATTTGATAGACGTTTGCACATCGTAAAATGCCATAACTTACTTTGTGGCAGAATAACTTTGACTCCTAATCGGAAGTGCGCATACATGTAAATCGCAAATATCGTAGTCGTGTCTCAAAGTCGTAACGACTAGGATTACGACTTCAATATTCATTATTTATCCGCACTTCCGATTTATTAGGCCAATCTTTTCTGCCTTCAAATTATGATGTTTGACGAATTGAAAACTTCTATCACATCGTTTTTATCAAGGATGTCCATAGCGGACTGCAATTCATTCTAGTAGTTGAAGCCAATTCGGAGTCGGAAAGGTGCTAAACCTCGCTAATGTCACACTCTGGCCCACAATGAAAGCGTTACGTTTCATTGCTGCTAAATATGGGAGGGCTCGGTGCGGGCGGCCCGGGCGGCCCGGTCGGCCCCCTCTGGATCTACGCCTGAACCATGGGCATATTCATGAAGCCTTCGCAACTTTGCGTGCACGCAAATCTATTGAAAGGCAGTCAGTGAACAGTTGCGAAGGCTTCGTGAATATGGCCCCATGTCTGTTGTCTGTGACCTAAAACCTGTCTGGGCTAGGCTCATCTCGAGTTTTGTGTCCCTGTCCAGGTGTAACATTTTTCAGTTTGGCAATTTTTCTGTGTGACGTGACTCCCATTTTTGGAACACACAGGAAACAGACTCACTGTTTCTCTGTGTATCGCCCATTGTCAACTCGCGGCTTATACCGTCAATCTATAGAGGCCTTGCAAATGACGTCACAAGCCGCCATGCTGGGGGGCACATACTGCAGAGGCGCAGCGAAATGTCCCAATGACTTTACGTCAAACACTGGCGTCGCGCACTTCACGCAGGCCACGTCACGGTCAGCTCACACCTCTGCCCACTTGCCCCTCAGCATGGCCGCCAGGATGACGTCATTGCAAGGCCTCTATTGTAATTAGAGAGGATGCGCAGCGTCACGACTCCCACTCCCACTCCGAGGTGACACCCTTTTTGCGTCTTACGTCATCAGTTACTGCAGGGGTTTCCCGGTGAAGTTGGTGAAGTCGGTCGGAAAAACGAGTTGAAAGCATCGAAGTCGTAAGTGGTTTCCCACTTGCTTTTTCTCTTGTTTGAACAGGTGTTAAATATGATTAAGGTTGACATAGCATATCTTTGAACATTATTCTTGAAACACTGATCCCTTTTATCGGGATGGAGGGTGCTGAACACATCAAATTTACGTGTTTTTTTTGGTGTGCCAAAATCGTGAAAAAAGGCGGTGTAGGCGCGCTACACATGGCCTACAGATCCATGACGCTGGTTGGGGACCACTGCGTGAAGGACGACGTCATATGACGTCGCCCACGTCGTAATCACTTCACGTCTTGCGCAACCTGAAAAACGACGCTACGAGTTCCGAGAACGACTCCGAGACCAACTCGGAGTGGGAGTGGGAGTCGTGACGCTGCGCATCCTCTCTAGGTAATTACCACCTTTCCGACTCCGACTTCAACTACGAGAATGAATTGCAGTCCGCTATCATGGACATCCTTGATAAAAAACGATTTGATAGACGTTTTCAATTCGTCACACCATAAATTGAAGGCAGAAAAATGTGGCCTTATGAACAGGAAGTGCGGATAAATAATGAATATTGAAGTCGTAATCCTAGTCGTTACGGCTTGAAACACGACTATAATATTTGCGATTTATGTGCACCTCCGATTACGAGTCAAAATTATTCTGCCACAAAATTATAGCATTTTACGATTTGCAAACGTCTATCATCGTTTTTATCAAGGATGTCTGCAACTGACTGCAATTCATTCTAGTCGTTTAAGCCGGTCGGAGTCGGAAAGGTGCTAAACCTCGCTAATAGAGAGGATGCGTTGTTTTCCGACTCCGAATCCGACTTCAACTACGAGAATGAATTGCAGTCCGCTGTGGACATCCTTGAAAAAAAACGATTTGATAGACGTTTGCAAATCGTAAAATGCCATAACTTTGTGGCAGAATAACTTTGACTCCTAATCGGAAGTGCGCATACATGTAAATCGCAAATATCGTAGTCGTGTCTCAAAGTCGTAACGACTAGGATTACGACTTCAATATTCATTATTTATCCGCACTTCCGATTTATTAGGCCAATCTCTTCTGCCTTCAAATTATGATGTTTGACGAATTGAAAACTTCTATCACTTCGTTTTTATCAAGGATGTCCATAGCGGACTGCAATTCATTCTAGTAGTTGAAGCCAATTCTGAGTCGGAAAGGTGCTAAACCTCGCTAATGTCACACTCTGGCCCACAATGAAAGCGTTACGTTTCATTGCTGCTAAATATGGGAGGGCTCGGTGCGGTCGGTAAAGTCACCTCGCATGTATGCTAGCAGCTGTACCTCGGAGTCTGAACCATCGCCCACATGAAAGATTTAAATCACAAAAACTCCGATTTAATTTCGATTTTCTCCTTCAGCAAGTCATTTTTCGCGACGTTAATCACCTGTGATAGGAGTCGTATTGCAAACTGACAGGATGTCAATTTCAAGATTATACGGTTAATATCCGTTTCTTATTGTGTCTGGTGTATTGTCGCAGGTTACGACGGAATACGGTACGACATCAAGCAGCAGGAAGTATTTTAGTGAAAGGTAATTCGTCGATCAAGCTGATGCTGCCTAATCACCGGAAAAGATGAGTTGGTGACAATTAGGATTAGAACCATGCCCCGGTTGCACCCAAGGACGTAGAGTGTGCTGTCTTAAAGTTAATAACAAAAATGGATTGCACCATAGATGTCTTAGGGCATCGTCCTAACTTTCCTGCCTATGCGGTTACGATATCTCTTAGGGGTTGTCCCAAATTCCGTATCTTATGATAAGAACTTAAGTTTGGTGCAGCCGGGCCCTGGAGGCCAAAGACGTCGAAGAACAGCAACAACAACAACAACAACAGTAAACTCAAACTGCCTTTTCTTGTCAAGTTGGAAGCGTACAGCGCACGATAATTCAGGCGTTTACAAGCCAAAATGAAAAAAATAAGCGAATACTTGTTTAAAGGGATACTGTCCACATTTATAAAATGGTAAATTTGTAAGTTGAACCTTTGTGTTTGATTCCTTTATGGTATTATCCAATAACATGGAGAATCAACACATGAAGACACTAATAAAAATCCGTTGGGAAAATTTTGTGAAAAATGAGTTTTTCAAATTCATGTACATTTTCCTGTACATTTTTTTAAAATACAAAGTATATGGCATATTCCTTGCCGTTGTATCCATTTTCAGCACATTTTACATTAGATTACACTTTTCGCCTTCAGATCCAGCTCCTGACGCCGACGGCCACACACTATCGGAATCAAGAGGACTTACACGTATCTAGGTGTTTTGGCCATCTACATGTACAGTACATGTATTATCAAATCGATTTAATTTCTGCCACACGTTTTACAATATTGCTTATCAATCGGCATTTGCCGACATCGCATCCGACCACTTCAATTTTTTTTCACGTCCGTGTCACCAGAGTACAGGTAGATAAAAAGCATTTTTATTCGTTCTAAGCCCCCAATACCAAGTCAGTTTACATACCGCATGTTTCTATTGAGGACCTGACCCTCCTCACCCAGCGGTCAGTCGATCTGCTGAAGAGATTGATCCCCGCAATCCGCTAAGTCCGGATGTTCCTCTTTAACATCGATCCTACTTGAGCGACGCAGCTACGAAGCTGCTGACGGTCGATTCAATGCCACAGCGTTATGTTTCCTCCTGACGTCACGGGACCTACACAGCTTACCAGGCGGAGGGAAATCTTGGCTTACCAATTCGCTCTCGGCAAGCTATTCTGAAGGAGTCGCTGTGATTTAAGTTGCAAATAGCTTTTGATACTTTCAAACCAGCGCGGGTCAGGAACGCTATAATTCTTTGTGGATGGTCGATGAGTTTTTAGGTATGTCTTGCTGTGGGATATATTCAACTATTTGTTGCTGGATTTTATCATGTGGTGTTATCAAGATAGAGACCCAAGAGCACTCTTCCAGATGGCTCTTCACATAACCCGTTTTTATGAAATATATGACGTGTATTAATGCGGTCACTTTACTGTGTGAAAATTACCCTTCCGCACAACCTGTAGCGTCGGACAACATCACTTTATCAGCCATCTAATCGTTATTTTTCGTCATTTGCATCCGGAACAAAACCGGCAATAGTCTCGTTCATTTTATTGATGTGTTATGAGAGGTAATTTAGCTCTTTTGCTATTATTACGTAATATTCGAAATAACTGATGCTATTGTGGATAACAGGTTTCATACGCTTCGTCAGTTTCGCTGCATTTTCGATTTTTACACCGACACAACGGATATCAAACACGAAGACAAATCAAGTTAAAGATTTCGAACGGGCTGCTGTCGATCGCCTAATGGTTATCGAATTTTTGCGCAGAATATCATTATTTTAAAAAGAGTCATGATGGAGGAATTCAGGAATATGTCGGAATTCATGAATATTATGGACAATGACTGCCGGAATTTAGTGTTGTTACAGGATGTTTTCCAGAAAATGAACTTCACTGGAGAAAATGTCCCCGTGCCCGTTTGGGAAGTCTACGTGAAATGTATTGTCTACACCCTAATCTTAGGGACGGCGTTTTTCGGGAACCTCAGTGTCCTGGTTATAGTTACCATGAACCGGAACATGCGGAGTACCACCAATATCTTCATCGCAAACTTAGCGATTGGGGACATGTTTATTGCTGTTTGTCCGATGTGGGTTAAGTTGGTGGAAAGCATAAGCAACCGTTGGCCTTTCGGGGAATTCATCTGTAAATTGTGGCCGTTCTTGCAAGGTACGTCTCATTCGCTTTATTTCATTTTTCACACATCGGCTGAAAAGTATTTCCTACGTAAAAGTTACATGTATCAAACAGTGATTTACAAAATGTCGTAAGTGAAGTCCATACGACAATACATGTACCGTGGTGAGCTGAATGTCGAATTGTTTCCAGTGATATCATAAATGTCGAGTTTTGTGGAGTGATGCTGCGAAGTACCTGACTGAACAGTGGCGTAGCTAGCTTTTGAGGTCTAGGGGGCAAATTGATTGTGTCTGGAGGGAGAAGTCGGAGGGGTGTGGGGAGTCCTCCACCAGAAAAAATTGAAAATCTACATCCTCTCAGACGCATTTTCCCCACATCTGACACCAAGATAACTTGGCTTGAAGAGGGAAAATGACATTTAGGAGGAACAATTTGCTTTGTCCGTTTTTGCTCTGGGGGTGGAGCATTTGACCCCTTGCCCCCCCCCGCCCCGTTAGATACGCCCCTGTTGAATAACTATACATTTGTACGTGTAGTGACTATTTCGACCTGAAAGTCACGCTGTGGGGTGCATGAAGGCCGTACCGTCAACTTGTTGATGATCGCAAGGAAACGATGTCATTTGAGTTATGAGGGATTAATCCCTTTCTTTGTCGTTCTTATGGGATATCACGATATACTACGGTGTTCGCAAAATATCCCTTCGGCATATTTATCTTCCTTTGCTATTAGACGGAACAGGCAAGGCTCGTACAAAATCACAATGGGCCCGCCATGAATAATGAACTCTGTATTAAAGAGAAGTCAACACCGTCGATTGCTGCTGCTTTTGAGAACTTTATTTACACACTTTATTACCGCACATTCTTCGCGTTGACGTGACTGTGTATAATCTGAACAATCTTTTTTCATTTCCCAATACCCCAAAAGTGCTCCCATGAGAACCTGGCGCGTGCTGAGTGACCTCATTCTGACGCTTGCTTGAGAGGACTTCGCATCGGTGCGTTGCTTTCTCTCCAATTTTATGCTATCAGAGCCGTTCTGCCATTGATTCACCAGGAATCTGGGCACAATCGTCTTTTTAGACCTCCATTTGGTGGCAAACGGCAGGGAATGAGTTTCAAAGTAATCGGTGTCACCTCCGTGAATAAACAAACCAATTGGCGATAAGTTTGAAGTCACGCACTCCACACTCAGCAATTGAAAATACATGTACTATACATGTACACTCATGCCCAAAAGAAAATGGACAGTGGGGTTTTTACCCTGTACATGAAGTAATGCATAATTTTGGGTTCTAGCTCAGATATATGACCCTACAACATCTCTTATATATGTCCATGAGCAAATTTCAAGGAAAAGATGAAAATATCATGCAAATATCACTGTTTCAAAATATCATTGAAAATGAGATTTTTGAAATCTTGAAGTGTTTCATAAAAACCTAATTTACCATGAACCTGTGAAGAATTCTAAGACTCATGGTGAAGAAACTACATGTACATGTACATTTGTATATGTACTGAAGCCCTTGTTATTCAAGAAATATGCGTGAAAACGGGACACTTTTCATCACATTTTAAAGAAAAAGTTTGATTTCTCTGTGATCGAGTGTAATATACATGTAGTTACCGAATCTTTGTTAGCCTTCGGCCCGTATGCACAGACGTTCCTCCACTCACACTTGAGTGTGAGGTCGACCTTAATCTTTTGTATTCTACCCTGCAAACAATAGGTAAAGGTCGACCTCACACTCAAGTGTGAGTGGAGGAACGTCTGTGCATACGGGCCTTCGTCTTTTAGTGAAGGTTAGCAGCACAACCCATAATCTCATGAAAAATCTCAAATTTCAGATTTTTGATATTTTCGATAATCTCAATCAAATATCATCAAAGTTAGCCAAGATTTTCAAATACTTTCTTCACCAGAGTTCTTAGAACTTTCCATAGATTATTTGAAAAGTCATTTCTGGTAAAAAAAAGTTACGATTTCAATAATCTCAATTTTGTTCATATTTTGAAATAATGATATTTTCATGATAATTAATTTTTTTCGATGAAATTTTCTCTCTGACATACAGATGAGATGTTCTAGGGCCAGGTATCAAAGCTGCAACCCCAGAGTGTGCATATCTCGGCAACAGAAGACAAAAAACCGCTGTCCATTTACCTTTTGGCATGAGTGTACTTGAAAATGTCCAGTCCTGAAACATAACAAAAATCAAAGTCATGCTTTCTGTGGGTTCATGTTGACACAACTCTGTAGTAAAAGGCGATAGCCGCCACACATTACGAGGGCGCTTACTTTACGGTGTATTTTATGACTTTGCGCTGCCTGTTTGACCAGGCTTAAAACGAATGTTGACTTTTACGAAATTATTGATGATAACCATGATAAGCAGAGATCATCAGAACCCAGAATTGATTTCATACGTATAGATATTTACAGAACAGTGGTTTTCAGCATAAAGTGCCATGCGTTTGTATACAACAAACGTTCTGTTTTTTCAAGAAATCTTCAACGTCGTTTTAGCATAGACAGGCAGGCAAACAGAAATTTCTTCTGAGGAGACTCTCCACACAGACTACTAAAGAATCCGCACATGAAATATTGTTATTATCTGACAATCCAGACATGAGTTTATATCAAATGTGACTTAATGTGAAATATCCGTACCAATATGAATACTCAAGTCTAGCATCGTGGGTGCTTTACGGGCGGTCTTGCGATTGCTGTGTTCATACAGTCCGTGTTTTCTTTGTGGCAATATTGGAGGTATAAATAAAAGAATTTTTCGCCAGTCACGGTCTATGGAGATTAACTTCTATTGTTTAAATAACAATCTTTTTTCATTTCCCAATACCCCAAAAGTGCTCCCATGAGAACCTGGCGCGTGCTGAGTGACCTCATTCTGACGCTTGCTTGAGAGAACTTCGCATCGGTGCGTTGCTTTCTCTCCGATTTTATGCTATCAGAGCCGTTCTGCCATTGATTCACCAGGAATCTGGGCACAATCGTCTTTTTAGACCTCCATTGGTTGCAAGCGGCAGGGAATGAGTTTCAAAGTAATGCCACCTCCGTGAATAAACAAGTCAAGCAGCGATAAGTTTGAAGTCACGTACTCCACCCACTCAGCGATTGAAAATGCATGTATACATGTACACTCATACCAAAAAGTAAATTGACAGTGTTTTTTACCCTGTACATGAAGTAATGCATCATTTTGGGTTCTACAATGTAGCTCAGTTATATGGCCCTACATCTCTTATAGATGTCCAAGAGCAAATTTCAAGGAAAAAATGCAAATATCATGCAAATATCACTGTTTCAAAATATCATTGAAAATGAGATTTTTGAAATCTTGAAGTTTTTCATAAAAACCTAATTTACCATGAATCTGTGAAGAATTCTAAGACTCATGGTGAAGAAACCACTGAAAAATATTTGCCCTATTCTATGTTATTCAAGGAAATATGCGTGAAAAACGGGACACTTTTCATCACATTTAAAAAAAGTTTAATTTCTCTGTGATCGAAGGTAATATCAAAAATAGATAAATTTATCTATTTTGGTAACATACATGTAGTATAGTTACCGAATCTTTGTCAGTCTTTGTATTTTAGTGAAGATTAGCAGCACAACCCAAAATCACATGAAAAATCTCGAATTTCAGATTCTTGGTACTTTCGATAATCTCAAATATCATCAAAGTAAACGAAGATTTTCAAACAGTTTCTTCACGATACATGTAGTTCTTAGAATCTTCCATAGATTATTTGAAAAGTCATTTCTGGTAAAAAAAATGTTACGATTTCAAAAATCTCAATTTTGTTGATATTTTGAAATAATGATATTTTCATGATAATTAAATTTTTTCCATGAAATTTTCTCTCTGACATACACTCTGAGATGTTCTAGGGCCAGGTATCAAAGCTGTAACCCCATCGTGTGCACACCGGCCTCAGCAACAGAAGTAAGAAAACCGCTGTCCATTTACTTTTTGGCATGAGTGTACTTGAAAATGTTCAGTCCTGAAACATAAGAAAAATCAAAGTCATGCTTTCTGCGGGTTCATGTTGACACAACTCTATAGTAAAAGGCGATAGCCGCCTCACATTACGAGGGCGCTTACTTTACGGTGTATTTTATGACTTTGCGCTGCTTGTTTGACCAGGCTTAAAACGAATGTTGACTTTTCCGAAATTATTGATGATAACCATGATAAGCAGAGATCATCAGAACCCAGAATTGATTTCATACGTATAGATATTTGTACAGAACAGTGGTTTTCAGCATGAAGTGTCATGCGTTCGTATACAAACGTTCTGTTTTTTCAAGAAATCTTCAACGTCGTTTTAGCATAGACAGACAGGCAAACAGAATTTTCTTCTGAGGAGACTCTCCACACAGACTACTAAAGAATTCTCACATGAAATATTGTTATTATCTGACAATCCAGACATGAGTTTATATCAAATGTGACTTAATGTGAAATATCCGTACCAATATGAGTACTCAAGTCTAGCATCGTGGGTGCTTTATGGGCGATCTTGCGATTGCTGTGTTCATACAGTCCGTGTTTTCTTTGTGGCAATATTGGAGGTATAAATAAAAATATTTTTCGCCAGTCACGGTCCATGGAGATTAACTTCTATTGTTTAAAAGTCTGTTCTTTTGTTGTATGCCTCCAACATGGCCGCTGTGACATTATAGAAACACCTAATGCGCATTGTGTTTTCATTGAAAAAAAAACATTAGGCCCAAACATTACATGAAAATACATTAGTCAGTGAGGATGAGACGATTATTGGCGTTAATCTCACAAACAGCAAAGCTTAGACGTTGGTTTCCGAATATAGGCAAAGCAATTTTCCAGTTGGCGAAAACAAACTGCATGAAATATTTGTCTTGGCAAGTACTAAATCACTACATACATGTGCGTGAGTCCAAGCATTGATCATTTCAATAGTGTGTAAGTGAAGTCATCGATTCAAAATGGCGGCGTTTGATTCTCTATTCAGACACCTTGACTGGCACGACCAGTTTGCTTTAACCCTCCGAGGGCCAACTAACGACGGCTTATTCCATATTATTCTCAGTTCTTTCTGGAACACGCTGTAATGGGCCGACATGAATTATGTCCCTCGGTAGCACTGCATGTGTGCAATGGCATGTTTTTGACGATTCATCCCAGAAATAAATGCAGTTTACATTGGCTGATGTTTTGAGCAACTAAAAATAAAACAATATCCGAGCGTCTGCGGGTGCTGGTTCAAACGGGGCTATTTATCAAATGTCGCCAATCGACTTATATTGGCGAAGGGGGTACGATACTTGCCTGTACAGTGGAAAGAATACAAATCTTCTTCGTGGCACAAATG
Organism: Notospermus geniculatus; assembly: GCA_002633025.1. Classification (NCBI taxonomy): domain Eukaryota; kingdom Metazoa; phylum Nemertea; class Pilidiophora; order Heteronemertea; family Lineidae; genus Notospermus; species Notospermus geniculatus. The sequence goes on along the minus strand of NMRB01001810.1, from coordinate 135,032 downwards.
AGATTTGTTGCGCTCCACTTTTTTCGTCATGACCAGATCGCTGTCGTTGTCAAGTAAATTTGCATCGGACTTCTGTAGTGAATGTCCTGAGTGGAAAGATAAGAGGCACAATCACAAAGAGCGATTAATTTTCGCTGTCTTGGAATAGAATGCGAGAAATGCACATTTTTCACATGGTATAGATGTTATAGGCAAGTGTTGAAGAAGTGTAGAAATATCAAGCATTAGCAACTGACCTCGCTGCAACCCACCAGGGATTTCGTGTTAATGTCATCCCTATCGCTGTGGGGACGCTCGGTACCCTAAAGTACGTGGTTAGGGAGGTCAAGGGGCTAGGCAGTCTAGTCAAGAGTGAAGGTGCTTTTCTAAGGGAGGTCCAGAGGGCGGCCATCTTTGGCTCAGCCATGACCCTTAAGCGCCATCTGCCTCAGTGAGTGCTCACGAACTGGCCGTAGACCACCAAACCCCAAGGCAGACGTTGCAGGACATGTGGACTCTATCAAGGTTGCGAAAGTGCAACAAGCAATGCACAGCAAGCAACAGGAGTCCCAAAGACCGTCTCTCGCTCATACCCCACCCGGGTTGCATGACCTGGGCGGTATGGGACCTCGGGTGCACAAAGCACGCCCACGGATCACCAGAGACGAAACTGGAATAATGGATAGGCAAGTGTTGAAGAAGTGTTTGCTTCATTCCTCTGTTTGAGAAACCGCCAAAATACATGTATCCTAGACATGTTCTCAGGCATTCTCCAAGCAGCGATGTACGGTGACGCCGGTCGCTACGCTGGCTCCACCTTTACATCTCTGCCACCAGCCTAAATATCTTTGGCTCAGCCATGACCCTTAAGCGCCATCTGCCTCAGTGAGTGCTCACGAACTGGCCGTAGACCACCAAACCCCAAGGCAGACGTTGTAGGACATGTGGACTCTATCAAGGTTGCGAAAGTGCAACAAGCAATGCACAGCAAGCAACAGAAGTCCCAAAGACCGTCTCTCGCTCATACCCCACCTGGGTTGCATGACCTGGGCGGTATGGGACCTCGGGTGCACAAAGCACGCCCAAGGATCACCACAGACGAAACTGGAATAATGGATAGGCAGTGTTGAAGAAGTGTTCGCTTCATTCCGCTGTTTGAGAAACCGCCAAAATACATGTATCCTAAACATGTTCTCAGGCATTCTCCAAGCAGCGATGTACGGTGACGCCGGTCGCTACGCTGGCTCCACCTTTACATCTCTGCCACCAGCCTAAACAACTGCGCGGCGTGGAATGACGTCATTCAAAATGGCAGCCTCCTCTGTGTCAACACGTCTACCGAGTAAGAAGTGTAAATAAACAGAACCCACGTGATTTAATTCGGACATTCTGATTGGTTATTCTGAGGGTTCTGCATGTAATATAACTACCGTAACCGAAACGTAGTTGGCACGTCGCGATGATCACCGCCTTGTGCTGTATCCTTCCGCCAAAATAGTTCTCCTCAAAATACCATTCAGACCGTGAATACCTGTTTCCTCTCTCAATACATTGTTTTAGTAATATCAGACTAGATAATAATCTATTTATTGACGATAAAGTGGTTTTGCAAGGTTTTGCAGAGTGATGCGTTGAGCAGGTGTGAAAGGAATAGAAGTCCCCCTGGAATGAAAGTCCGGTCTATAATGGCTAGAGAGACCATGACCATTCGAATATAATCTTACAACAGCGGGCTATTCTTTGGCGGATCTGCATTCCTAGGACGCTGATTTCTGTCACACCTGTGCCAGAGATGTTGGTGGAGACATTGATGGCGAAACAACAGCTCGAGCAAGCCAGATTGATTCACAAGGGGCTATTTCTTATGGCGGTTATCAGACATACGTATTTCTTTCGGAAAATAGACTGATATCTGCCAATCCGGGAAATTCCGTCCCATTCAGTTCATGTGATCAGGGTTTTTTTCGAGGCTGGTCGTTGGAACCAATCTCTTCGTCACGCAACTCGCATTGGGGAGGTTTCGAAATCAAACGATAAACGTAAACGTTAACGACAACGTTATTTTCATAGTACACATTAACCAGATTTTATATTGCATTTTCGGTACAAAAAGAACGTTGTCGTTAACGTTTACGTTTATCGTTTGATTTCGAAACCTCCCTATTGTTCCGTCGCTTCGTTTCTTAAACTGTGTAATATGCAATGCATTTCGTTGTGCATAAGCTTAGGGCAATGGAAAGACGCGATAAATATGATTTTTCAATTGTATCCTTTTGTAACACTGTCGCATTGTTAAAAAGGTGACACTTAGCTATGAAATTTAAGTCTGCTATTTCTTATGGCGGTTATCAGACATAGGCTACGTATTTCTTTCGGAAAATAGACTGATATCTGCCAATCCGGTAAATTCCGTCCCATTCAGTTCATGTGATCAGCGTTTTTTCGAGGCTGGTCGTTGGAACCAATCTCTTCGTCACGCAACTCGCATTGCTCCGTCGCTTCGTTTCTTAAACTGTGTAATATGCAATGCATTTCGTTGTGCATAAGCTTAGGGCAATGGAAAGACGCGATAAATATGATTTTTCAATTGTATCCTTTTGTAACACTGTCGCATTGTTAAAAAGGTGACACTTAGCTATGAAATTTAAGTCGGCAGCTAACACCGGCTTCGATTTTTTAAAACAGCCCGGCTATTATAACTACAACTTTGCCGAAAGCACCTTGAAATCTCACCAGATGATTGCTTCAGTGCCGTAATTGTTCAATTATTTCTTGTGCGAAAGGCGAGCTTCTAGCTCTGGAGCATTCGCAATCAGGTATTTACAAGATAAAAGGAAATGTGTCACACAAGCATGGGTTATAAGCATAAAGGAATCAAACATAAAGGTTTAGCTGTGAATGATGAAGTAACTGAGGGATACACTTCATGTGTGTTGCCACCAGATGTCTCTCACTGCCTGAATTTTGGCTACGTAATAGGCAGGAGCTTCAACTTTTTTATGGTAGTGGGGTACAAATGTACAAGAATCTGTCAACTTGATGCCTTGAAATCCATTTCTGAGGAAAACAGAGCTATTTCCAGCACAATTAGTGTTCCATGTGCAAATGTACGTAGCCTATTCAAATGTACACAGATGACCCTGCGCTCTCATCGTTCGTGGGGTTCTCATTAATTCAGTCCTTTTGTATCATAAGATCAACTAGTCTGAATTCAACAACATTTGCACTAAACATGCAGAAGGGTCTTGGCTATCATATGGAAGAGCCAGAATGCAAATCTATTAAGGTTTAAAAGGGATACTGTCCACATTTATAAAATGCTAAATTTGTCAGTTGAACCTTTATGTTTGATTCCTTTTTGTAACAAGTCATCAACTTTGTAATTCTATCAGGGTAATGGGGAACGTAATGCATTTAGGCCAATATTGCCTTAATTTTGACAGTATATGTAATAACGCAGTCTGTTCCGGGGTAATATCGAAATATTCGGAGTTCACTTTTCCTTGTTCATGTCTACATCCAATAGCCTGCACAAAATAAGCTTATTGTCATCACAAATCAGGGAAAACGAGTTGTTGAATAGATGCCATCTGACAGAAATCCAGCCTGAAGTCATAAGTAACGCCGCAAATTAAATGTCGAAATGAAATTGACTTTTCATCTGGTGTTTTCTGACTGGAAAAGTTGCCTTATCGACTGTAAATTGTCTGACTGATCCGTGAAATCTTGTGCTACTTACCGCTGTGTGATGATTGAAGGTGTGTTGATTGAAGCTCCGGTCGGTTTGCAATAAACGTGAAAGCAAGCTTTCATATCGTGATATCTGGTGAAAGTTATGATTGAATTGATGAGTTCGCGACGTCGTTTACCAGGCAAGCGGAGCCAAGGGTCCTTTGTATATATATTATTCACAAAGTCATAAGTCGTTATATCCATCTTCCGATCTTTGTATTCGATTGACAGTGTATCTAAATCGGAGTATAGGGGGAAACTATTGCTACATGTATACCCCTGAACATATTGACCTCCTTATTTTTCGACAGACGTTTCATCTTCCAAAAGGGAAATCTATGTTTGTTTTTGTTTTCTTTTTTTTAACTGGTGATATACATGTTGTACCTAGTGGTAGGGGTCTGTCTATATACATGTAGATCAGAACACATTTTTTGTTGAACACCATTTTTTATTTCAGCGTCAAAAACTTTGTGGACAATTTAACTTTTTGAATCCACTTGATTTTAATGAAACAAGTTTTCAGAAAATGCGAGCGAAATGGTAAAATGGTCAGTAGACTGGTACCCGGTACTAACGATTTTACATCGGACTTTTGCATATGTAAGCATCGGCCCTGCCTATGACGCTCGTGAATCTGATTGGCCGGTGCTGGCGCAGGTGATAAGTATAGGAACCATTATGTCGATACCGTTTCTATTTTTAACCCCGTCTTGATTGGTGGATTTCCTGGGTCAAATGTAGGTCACCTTCTATCTGCATTCCGGTACGTCAGCCGTATTGAGAATTGAATAAATTTACATAATTTACAAAAAATTCTCAAGCGACGTAACTGGCAGACCCCCCCCCCCAACAAAATGGCGGCCAATACTGGTCCCACCAAACAAGCCACGACTGCAGCGCGCAGGTTGGTAGGATCAGGTACTAGTCTAAATGGTCAGTAGAAATACATGTACACGTAGAAATAAGAGAGACTCTAGAAAAGACTTATGAGTCTTTTAAAGACTTAAGAGTAGAAATAAGAGAATATGAAATACAATCGGGTTTCTAAAGTGAAAGACATTGCTTCCTACCAGATTCGAACCCACGGACCCTCGCATGAGGCATCAATCGCCAGCACTAAGGGGCAGCACGCCTTAACCACTAGGCCAAATCCCCATCTTCAAAAAAGATGGTTCAATGGCCTATGTTAAACGAGGCGTCCATCAGTACCCTGCGAGTAGTCCAAACACTCACGAAATAAGAGAAATAAGAGAAAGTGAAGTTAAATGAAACGTCAGAAGAATCAAAGCAGACATGTAGCAAAATCGCTTGATCTGGTTTTTGTTCAAGAATACAAATCCATTATCATTCTGTTTGTAACCCTGAGGTCAGTAAGCGACGAGGCAATATATACAGACGCAGACACGCTGACAACGGCAATTGTTTTTGTGGAATGTTCTGACCGGTAATCAAAGAAGCAATTTGTTATACTTTTGCGTCTACTCTCATTAAGGACCCAGACGCTGAAGTTACAGGCACTAATTTGTTTGTGAACAAATACAACTAGATCCAAGAGACAAATCTTGACTCATTCAAGTTGACTGGTTCACCTTCCATCCTTATGGCTATACAGGGTGTTTCAAAAAGAAAGTGGTCATCTCTAAAATATCTCCTAGAACCCAAACCCATGAATACTTTGGCTCGGATTTGATATGTAGATAGCTCAGGATGTATGGAGATGCTGGAGAAATTACCACAGATGCTGAATTGGTTTTGGTGTACTTAAGCGCCATGAAGGTGCGCTGTTCTGCTGTGAACTGTGGCATCTTTGACACCAACCTGTTGACACTGACTAAAATCATCTTTACAGTAGTAGGCCCTTTTTGTCAGCTTCTTAGGTAATAGCCATTAAGAAGGGTTTGCAGAGTTCCCTTCAGCCCAATCATTGAAGTGTCCTCAGTGAACTTACATCATGGTTCTTTTATTGTTTGGAGGACACCTGCACTTCGGACCCTTTTACTTTGGGGTCGCTTGTCCGTCATAACAAGACACCATCATACAAACATTATGAGTATGTCTACACCCAGCAGCTTACAAAATCTGAGCCAAAAATATTCATGGGTTTGGGTTCTAGGAGATATTTTAGAGAAGACAACTTTTTTTGAAACACCCTGTCGAAGAAGACAAGGGAACACGTCCGGATCTGCAAGTCAGGAGGCTTTGCAATGTTCTGCTCCTTGATATGCAAATGATACGATTGATCACTCTGATGCCTGTGGAAGAAAAGAGCAGGTGTCACTATCAAGCTTTAATGAGCTCGCCAGGATTTTGATTTGATAGACGATTTCTTGCTGGTTGTATTTGTAGAATGGGGAACANCCAAACATGCATTTCCGAAGGTTCGCTTCGATGCGCCGCGTCATTCTTTTTTTACTTCGTATTACAGTAGGCTAGAGGTAGCCTACGCACACTGATCATCAGTATTGCAACATAGGTTTTTTTTCTGGATTTCTCTTATGCATTTACTACTTTTACATCTATTTTTAAATATATATGGGAGGATCTACGGCAAAACATGCTGTTGGCAATATGGACTGAAAAATCTCACTGCTGATGAAAAATATCGAGCCAAGAAAAAAAAAATCAAAACATGAAAATGACGAAATCTTCATTTGATACTGGTCACTCTTCCTTTTCAGGATAATGAAGCCTGATGATGAGCAACGATTTACAGGGAAAAAAATTGAAAAATATCAACTGTGAACAAAGATATTTGATATTATCGAAAAAATATCAAAATTTGAAAAAGTGAGATTTTGCATGAGATTCCACTGCGCATGAAAAGCTGCCATCCCATATGTCTCAGCCACCATGTCAGTTTCATCCAATGAAAGGCCGCAGTGATCAAGAAAATTGAACTTTTCTAAACTATTTTTGACAAAATTGGTCAATTTTCTATATTAAATAACAGCATAAAGGAATCAACCATAAAGGTTCAACTTACAAATTTAGCATTTTATAAATATGGACAATATCCCTTTAAACCTCAACAGATTTGCATTTTGACTATTCCATATGATAGGCAAGACCCTTCTGCACGTTCACTGCAAATTTTATTGAATTCCGACTAGTTGATCTTATGATACAAGGACTGAATTAATGAGAACCCCACGAACGATGTGAGCGCAGGGTCATCTGTGTACATTTGAATAGGCTAACGTACATTTGCACATGGAGCACAAATTGTCCTGAAAATCGCTCTGTTATCCTCAGAAATGGAATTCAAAGCATCAAGTTGACAGGTTCATGTCACCACAAAAAAAGTTGAAGCTCGTGCCTATTACGTAAAGCCGTAATTCAGGCAGTGAGAGACATCTGGTGGCAACACATGAAGTGTATCCCTCAGTGAGTTCATCGTTCGCAGTTGAACCTTTATGGTTGATTCCTTTATGATAACAGGAAAATGATGCGCATTTTCAGCGCATTTTTTTTTCACAGTTGTGAATGAACTTCGGTTGTCTTCATTTTGTAAAAATCTGGTGGTCATGCACTTCAAACTTTTCGAGTTATCAAATGGGTGATATTTTGATCGATATTCTGATATTTTCATGATAAATCCACTTTTCCTCAAAACCTTTCGAACCAACGGGTGGAAAGAACTCAAAGTATCGCATCCACATTTTGGAATCAAACATTGAACACTGACTACCGAGAAATTAAGAAAACCTACATGTATGTTACAATATGTACTTATGATGTGTGTGTACATGTACACGTACATGTACATTGTGGGCTTTTAGTGCAGCGCCTGTGCGTGCATCCTCCAAGGAATTTGTGAAGCGACAATACCACCAAGTGTTTTTCTCTCAATTTTATGTGAAGCTCCCCATACCTAAGACAAACTTGTTCACAAGATCTGGTCCATTTTGCCAGAGACATATGATGAAATTGAAAAGATATGTATTTGTGAAATGAGTGCACTTCTGTTGGCCATCGGATGGATGAATCGGTGTTCTGGTGTATTGCAGTGTATCGAATTACATGTACATGTACTGTATAACTGATTGTGCTCGGAAATAAAGCATTGTTGATATGCGGTAATCTGATATGCATCACTCTACATGACAGATGTTACATGAACACACAAACTGTTAAGGCCCGTCTACACGATCATACATTTGTTCAAAACATCCTCATACATTTGTATGATGATGTTCATGGACAGATATTTGATTGTGTAGGGTGTTTTCCCAACAAACTTGAACAGCAACCAACATGTATGATGATGTTCAAATTTGTATGATGATGTTCATGGACAAATGTATGATCGTGTGGACTGTTTTCCCAACAAACCTGAACATGTATGATGATGTTCAAATTTTTAGCTGCATGTTTCATCTTGCCAATGCAAAACATCCCCCCAAAAATGTGTGATGATGTTCAGCGACAAATGTATGATCGTGTGGACGGTTTTCCCTACAAACTTGAACAGCATTCAACATTATCCTTTCTCCATCATACTTCATCATACAATGTCCATGAATGTTGGACTGTAGATCGAAATCCGCAACAAACTTGAACATCATCATACATGTACAAGATTATGATGCTGCTTTGAACAATGTATGATGATGTTCAAAATTTTAGCTGCATTGTCACAAGACAGAAATCGACAAACAAGCTTGGACATCATCATACAAATGTATGATGATGTTTTGAACAAATGTATGATCGTGTAGACAGGCCTTTAGTTATAGCCAGAATACCTAAAGCTGAGGCAATAGGCTTATCTTATTAGCGAACTGTACTCCGATGATGTATGGAGCAAAGAGGAACTCCTGATGCGCTAAGCACGCTGCTTGTTAGTGTCAGAGATGTACACAATGGAGATATACAGAAAAAGGCATCAATAATAACCAGTCAATGTAAATAGAGAAGCGTGGGGTTCAGATCATCTTCCCGACGTCGACTCATATCGCTACTTCATCGCAATAAGTTGTGGAAACTGAGCGGAAATATACAGACAACCCTATGCACCGTATAACCTAAAACACAGAGAACTGTTTCATCTGTAACAAACAGAACCCGGCGTTCTGCATGTTTCACAGTACTAGAAATATTTCTAGCCATGTCAAGGTGAACTCGATCTGAAGGCTTGCTATCTTTATTACGTTCAATATTTTCCACCGATGTTCCGCTAGGAATTATGATTTATGTTTCTTATTTACACACCTTTTCTGCAACATGGCTTCTGCTGTACTCTACAAGTAAGAGATTACCACCTGTTTCTTAAGACCTATAATATGCAAACCCTCAAGGTTAACAACGGATCAGAAAGAGACGCAATACAAGATCGTTAGAGATTATCACCAGATCTCATCGATCAACCGGTGTTCAAACAGCTGGCGCCAGGAAATTCGTGATTCGAAACCGAAATCCTTCGAAAAGATTTTGAACCTCTCGTGTAGACAAGCCAATATAGGGAGTTTGGCAAATCTGACGAAAAACGAAGTAGGAAATACGAAATTGGACTTCATTTCCATGATGTAATGTATTTCAGGAGATGGTTGGTACCACAAATGTCGCCTGCTGCAATATCGTCTTTTCGTGTATGACATTAGACCGATAAAGTTAATACGATGTATATTAAACCTTGAAAATTATCTTCCGTTTCCACTTCGTAGATACGAAGTGGAAATTTAAAAATTCAAGATGCACCATAACTCTCTCGGTCTTACATGACATGCTAAAAGACGCACTGACAGCAAGGACATTTTGTGGTACCAGCCATCTCCAGAAATACATTACGTCATGGAGTTGAAGTCCAATTTCGTATTTCGTACTTCGTGTTCCGCCAGGTTTGCGAAACCTCACTAATACCTTGCGCCCTTCGCAACGAAATCGGCACTTGTCTCGGACTTGGTCACCAAGTGGCCAAGTCAATCCATATGGATTATGTATATGTACTGACATTGCTTCCTACCAGAATCGAACCCACGAACCCTCGCATATGGCATCAATCGCCAGCACTCAGGGGCACACGCCTTAAACCACTAGGCCAAATCCCCATCTTCAAAAAAGATGGTTCAATGGCCCCTGTTTACACGAGGCGTCCATAAGTACCCTGCAAGTAGTCCAAACAATCTCCGAACCCAAACAGTTTTATGTTATACGAGGGTCACAAATAGAGGAGATACAAGTAAAGAATATGAAATAGAAATCGGGTTTCCAAGGTGAAAGACAATGCTTCCTACCAGAATCGAACCCACGAACCCTCGCATATGGCATCAATCGCCAGCACTCAGGGGCACACGCTTGAGTCCATATACATACATATAAATTAATATTCGTCGATGTGCGTACCATACTTGCCGATTGCACCATTTTTAGCAATAATTTCCGGCTAGCCCTGACTTAAATGTGAAATATCACGAGTTGGTCACGCGTCAGCACTGCATGGTAAAGCCCTGATATATCTCCAATGACTGGTGAGTCACGACCACTTAAGACTTCACGTCAAGCACGGGCACAGTCATGACACTGTCAGTATGATTGATCGACAAATGCAAGCACTAAAAACTATAATAACCCCGAGAAACCCATGGGAACGGGTTCATTCCTTTTCCCCTGACTGGACCCGTTTGCCATGGGTTTCTTTAAATGGGTACAAGAGAATGGGTTCATGTACCCAGAATATTTGTTCTTCGGGTATGAAATGAACCCATAATGACCAGTTTCATAGGTCACTTTGGGCCATCTACGATTGCTACAGTGGGGTGTTGGCACCCATGAGCAACTTTCGGGTCCAACTGACCTACTTCTATGTTTATGCTACCCAATTGGGTCATTTGAACCCATGGGGAAATCAGTATTTGTACCCATGGAGCCGGACGATTTTTTACAGTTAGGGACTTCTTGAAGGAGCGTTATGCAGCGCAAATTCTAAAGCACTACAATACAAGATACCCTAGAAGTGAGAAAAAAAACAAGACATGCAACAAAATCTTCTGTCAAATGGGGGCATGCGCCCAATCAGCTAACGCCATTCTGAGTCGCCTTAAGGGCTAGGTCCACTCACCAAATTTTCAGAGTCCTGTTTTCTAAAAATGTCAAATATCTTTGAAATGCCCTGGCCATTTTGAACTACAGCTGCACCAAATGTACCAGATGGACAGTGGAAAAACAAAAATGTGGAGTTTGTCACCAGCTGATGCCCTAATTAGCTAAAACAATGGTGCACCTTTCGGTACATAATGTGGCTTTATCACAAAAAACAAAGAGTTTATTTCCTGCGTACTTGTAACCTGAGGTTTGTATCTACACGTTGATGAAGTTAGAATTTCAAAATTTGTTTTGAAAACTGATGAAAATGCTTATTTTTCTCAATATAATTTTCAGCTTGAATGTCAGTCCTAAGCAAAGGGTTTCTAGACTAAACCCTCTGAACTCAATGCACTGCATACTGGTAGGCCCACTCCTATTCAGAATGTACAGTGGCATTATGATGTAAGCCTCCCTGGCATACCTGACATTTGAATAGAATTCCAGGACTGCTTGGTTCCACAATACAAGCCCATTGAGTTACCATACTCAGTCAATTGTTGTTATTGCTCATGTCTGGAATGGTCAAACCTCCAAAAGGGCATAGCTTGAGAAAATTTTCACAAAAATGACATTTTCTCAACAATGAAAACGAATTTTGGAATTCTGACTTCATTAACGTGTAGATACAAACCAAAGTTACTGGTATACAGAAGATAGTCTCTTGATTCTTTGTAATAAGGCGGCATTATGTACCGAAAGCTGTACCCTTTGTTTCAGCTAATGAGTGGATCGACCACAAACTAATTTGTCGTTTTAGTTGTTGCACTGGCCGTCTGATACTTTAGGTGTAGATGCAAAGTAAAAAGACTGTAGTGTTTTAAAGATATTTGACATTTCAGAAAAGTGGGCTTGGAAAATTTGGTGAGTGGGCCTAGCCCTTAAGGGCAAGTCCACGGTCTCGGACGTGACATTCTTTGACTTATTCAGTGCTGTTTCTGCAAATTTTGGAACTACATAAAGATGTAATACCCTGCATCATGTCAGGCTCTTGTCCTTGCGTCACGGACGTGACAACTAATTAGCAAACAGTGCACTAATTATGAATCGCAACGAACTTAATTTTACAAGGGGCATAGAAGGACACGAGCCTGACATGATGTAGGCTATTTAATGGCCCTTGGTGCCATGAGTTGCAGAGACCGCACTGAACAAGTAAAAAAATATCACGAATTTACCATGGACTTGCACTTAAGATGACAGGCACATTACACGTGGATTGTATCGCAGTGTCACGCACAACACAGTGCAGAACTACGGCAACTTCCCTAATCAACCTAACAAGAGATCAGTTACACGTGTATAATAGCCATGATAGATGTTTCAACCATGGATATTTCAACCTAAGTTGTGTTCAGCCTAGCCTACATGCATCGCACAGAAGGTATATTTTCAGCCATGTCGCGAAACAGAATACACCCCCTCCCCCCTCCCCCTTGCCACCGTACACATTAGCAAGATCGTTGGTAAATAAAATTTTATCTCCAAGAAAAATATTGTTCTGGAGAGTGGATCATTGACTTGGAGTATTTTTTTCATTCAAACTCATATGACAGAACAATTACAATTACATGAGCTGATCGTGTCCTTACGTTCACGCTGAAATGCATGAACAAAAACGCAACAGCCAGGGGCGGATCCACGATTTCGGAAAAGAGGGGGCGCATTGTGCTGGAAACATTGAAATCTTCGGTGAATTTCAATGATTTGCTCCAAATTTCAGAATTTCACGGTCGATTTTACAGATTTGTTGGCCGAAAGGGGGCGCCGCATCTGGACCCGCGCCTGACAGCGCCGCGGATGGTGGTCTGCAGAAAACGTAAGCATCTATCAAAATCACAATACCTGCAGAACATGGCAGAAAACCAACATTTTTGAGTCACTGTATTCTACTAATCAGACTTTCAATGGACACAACAGAGATGCTACCAGCTGACAGAAGAGTCTATGAAAGAGGAGTGGTCCCTTTAACAAAGTGAATACCTCATTCAGTGAAAACAGATTCGAGGGATTGATTAACGCAAACGGGGCAGTGGAACAAATTATGTAAATAAGTTTTACGTGTGATTACATGACATCAAAAGAAAATCACGGGACCCGATTACGTTACCATAGGAGAAGAACCACAGCCTGGTTACGAAGTACACGATCACTGCCATGAATAGTATTTACTTCACTTAAGGCGCTGCTCCACGTGACAGTTTTCTGTCGAAAGTTTGCTGTCAGATAGTAACTGTCCAAAGACTATCCCCAGGAAGTTGTTCAGCTATATAGTGACAGTATGACAGCAATTATTGCTGTCTGACAGCAATGACTGACTATCTGACACCAAACTTTCGACACAAAACTGTCACTTGGAGTAGCGCCTTTAAAGCCCCACTGTTAGTATTGAATGTGAAAAACGCAAATCATCGCCGCGATTCTCGCACGACGTCACGACGTCAGCGTAGTGTAAAATGTACTACGCTCTGTCAGAATACATTAGAGCTCTCCCTGCAGTTTTTTCCTATGCGTGCTGAAAACGGCTTACTCGATAATGCGGAATCTCTATTCCGCGGAATAGCGGAATAAACCGCGTTCTCAGACAATTGAATAAACAATACAGCTACAAAATACACAGCACTTATCCAGTGTCGGCCTGGATTCGAGGTTGAAAACTGGTGTCTCAGGGAGCATTCCATATCTTACGTCCCCCGTCTAGTTCCCAATCCTCTGTGTACCTCCGTTGCTAAGGTGAATCGGCTGGCGTATCCTAGATGCACAGCGTCAACACCACTGGTGATGACGTCATAACGTCGTGTCGTGTTTTGATATTGACGACGTCGTCAGTCAGCCTGCATTCTACATACAGTAGGCCTGCAGTAGTAAGTAGGCCGAGACATGGACTATTCGCGTTGTTTCCCTCGGTTTTGAAACCAATCCAGCTGCTATCCGTCAATGACTAACAGAGGTAGGTGATTTTGATGCCTCAGTTGTTTGTAGGCCTAGCTACGCCCCACCGAAACTTTGAATCGAAAACAAAATGCGATCTCACGGCTGCCTGGCTGACGGTGCTAGGCATAGGTCATCGTCATGGAGATTTCTAGGCAACGCAACTCGTAGGCTACAGTAGCCGTTTTGACCTGTCATCCAACTTTCAACGACGCCTCGAAGGATTGCCGGTGAGTCGCAAATTTTGCTGGGTTTTTGTTGTTTTGTTGCCCACTTTGCGTTTAAAATGTGGGACCCCTCGATATAGCCTAATCATGAGACAATATTTATTTCAAATCGGTACCAACAGGAAAATTAGTACGGTAGGCCTACCGGTCGGTTTTTAATTTATTCAGAAAAACTCGCCCAGTTGAATCGCCGAATGCCATGCCGACGCACGTGGGCGTAGGCCAAGATTATGTACACGATGTAGGCCTAGATGGCGAATTCACACATTCTTCACTCGCCTTCTCGCACGCTTCTGGTGTCTGAGCTTGTCGGGAAACCGGTGAATTTTCCTGTCCCCAACTCGTACCTGTACCACACCTTTTCACAGTGCGATAACATGATAAAGGCTGCCCTGTAGAAATATCGTCGGAAGAAAATCGTGAAAATGCGCCGGGCCCGCCGATTCCGAAATCATTCACTGATGTATTGATTTACAGACTTTGGACGTCCTAAAAAACTATGGGAATAATGCATGCTCCCATTCCGTCGGTTCCGCGGAATGTTCATTCCGTTCCGCATTATCGAGTAAGCCCTGAAAACTAGGCCTTGATTCTGTGAAGTGCGTATCAGGCAAGCATTTTGGGGACCTTCACCAGGCTATGGGACCTCTATGTGCACGCTCCTAACTTTTTGAAAATATCGTAAAATTCAATACTGTGGGGCTTTAATATTGGACTTTGACGAAAGTTTATTACTGCAGAAATTAATATCAAATCGAGTACGAGTGTTTGCTTACGTAATTTAGTGAGACAGAAGTATGGGGAGGTTTACGTACAGGAGGATAAGGGATCTGGCGGTCGTTTCCTAAAATTGATTAAGACAATTTTAGTGATTATGATACATGGAAGCGCCATTATGTATGGAATGTCTGACATGGCAGATGATGGATGGCAAATGTAGTTTTATTCCTTGTCAGTTTCTGAAAGTTCATTACACAAGAAAGATTAATAGCATTAGCAAATCGAGCAAGAGGTTTTGCATACGTTGTTATAACGGAGACTGATGTCTATGTTCATTACGACATCATTTCATAATAATCCAAGACGATTTCGGTGTCTGCGGTTATGCATTATAATGATCTGAGCGGCATCCTGTATAAAAATACCGTGCTACACAGACCCCTCGGCTGTAGGTGTAAGTTGATTTATGTGTTCATTGAACTTTGCATTGGTAAAGAGAAAATGTCCAAAAACTTGTAACCATCTGTGGGGTGGTCAGACGAAGAATCTGAAAAATCGGATTTAATTTGAAGGCGCTACAACGGTACACCAACTAACTTAAATTTCAACACAGTTTACGCTATTTGACCTAGAAAACAGATAAAAAGTAGGTGAAATAAAAATCCCGTCTGACATGTGATGAAGGCTTTTCACATTGACTTCCATTCAAAATGTGAGCACCCTAGCTCAAACAATTTGGCGAATTGGTCGTATTGGACATCTCCTCGACCAGAAGTCTAGCGAACAGCTAGTCCATGCTTTCATTACATCTGGCGAATTGGTCGTATTGGACATCTCCTCGACCAGAAGTCTAGCGAACAGCTAGTCCATGCTTTCATTACATCTCGGCTGGACTATTGTAACAGCTTGCTGTTCGGTCTTCCTGACACGTACATCAACCGACTCCAGTTGATCCAAAACTCAGCTGCTTGTGCGTGCCGGGAAGTTTGACCACGTCACTCCTGTCTTGAAGACATTACATTGGCTGCCGGTCAGACAAAGATGTACTTTTAAAATCCTGCTTTTAGCGTACAAATGTTTTAATGGACTTGCACCGAAATATCTCTGTGACCATCTGGCTCTCCACCGGCCGGCGCGAACATAACGTTCTTCATCTGCGGGGCTGATCGTTCCTCCTCGTTTTAAAACTCAGTTCTATGGAGCTAGAGCGTTCACGGTCGCCGCTTTTAGATTGTGGAACGACCTGCCACTGCAGATCAGGAGTGCCCGATCGGTGGACAGTTTCAAGGTCGCAATTAAAACTCTCCTCTTTAAAGCCTTTTAAAATTTCTTTTAGTCTCAACTTTTAGTAATGTTTTAGTATTCTTCTTCTATGTGAATTTTTTTTTGTCAGAATGATCTGCATGGAAATTACGTATTTTTATTTATTACAGGAGCTGCTGACTTGATCCTGCGTTGAATCAATATAAGCATGCGGATTTCCATTATGGCCGGGTTTGGTCAAAACCGTCACAGCACTGACGGGCGCCTTTACATCATTCCCATTATTGTATGTATTACCATTATTGTAAAGCGCACTGAGGTTTCTTTGAAACGTAGGGTGCTATATAAGCACTTTTATTGTTATTATTATTATTATCATTATTACATGTATTATAAAAACAAAGGAAGTTATGGCGATTTTTCATTTTTCTCAAAACGCCCCCTGGTGGCCAAATGGAAAGTCTGATTTGGCCGAAAACCAATAGGTTCGTGAAGGACCCACGTGTATACCTTTCCACCAAAAACCAGAGAAATTAGATTTAATTTGAACGTGCTAGACCGGTAACGTCGTCAATGGACAGACGGACAAACGGCCGGCCGGCGCAGGGGACGACAAAAACTGATGTGGGGTAAAAAACTGACATGTCCAAAAATGGACGGCTAATTTCTCCCTCGACAGATTTTTGACAGCGTTACTAAGACATTTCATATTCCTTTCTTTTTTAACAAACTAGGCCTATTTTTAATCTGTTTTGTGACGAGATCGTTTTCTCAAATGTATTCTTTACCGTAAAAGCCCACCATCAAAGGATTCCATTACTGCCTTTTTCCAATCTTCTCATCAGTATCAAGATCAATAGTCGGATTTTGTCTTCGCTATTACATTTTATAGTAGCAAAATAATATACTGCTCGCGTATGAAGAGAATACGTTTGTCGTGTATGATATTTCTGACGTTGACGCAGTGATACTTTTGACGTTCATGTCAGCCTGCTGTGATGAAAAGAGGTTCTTTAGATGCTTGTTAACCAGTTTTCTGATTCAGAATGATCTGCATCGAAATTACGTATTTTTATTTATCACAGGAGCTGCTGACTTGATCCTGCGTTGAATCAATATAAGCATGCGGATTTCCATTATGGCCGGGTTTGGTCAAAACCGTCACAGCACTGACGGGCGCCTTTACATCATTCCGTCGCCGAAAGCGGCTGATGATCGTGCCTCCTGGAAATGTCAAACTTCCTAACTGATGTGCCTGTTTATGGGCAGAATATCGACATTGCTGTCTGAGCAACTCAGCAGCACGGCCATGATCGGGCTAGCTGTCGTCTGATCGATTCTTTTGTCACATGAGCTTAAGGAATTTTCGCTCAGACCTGTAATACAGTTAACCGTAATAACTAGTCTTGAAGAAAAATACAGCGACGAATGAATTGGTGGATTATAGAATCGATGCAACATGAAATGGTCCGGATGCAAAAAGTGAAGCGAAGTGATTATTCGCCTTGCAATAAAAAGACGTAAACGCTGAAAACACGAACAACGACTTATACAAGAAGATGGAGACGATTATATAGACACACACTCGTACACGACATGATTTGTACTCAACTATATGGTATTGGATCATTTGGATAATCCTTTGTTGTTGCATGGCAGGACAGTGTGATAGTCACGTCTTTTGTCATTTCTCAGACACCGTAGCCGCGGTGGTTCGGTGGCTAGGGCCTCTGGCTAGCGGTCATGAGGTCGCCCTGACTCGATCCCTAGGCCTATTGTGGGTGTGAGTCTCCAGGCAGGTCTCTTTGCCTAACTTGTCTTTACTCCACCCCGGTGAATAAATGGGTACCGGTCGGAAATGCTAGATTCTAGCGTTGAATAAGCAGTTCATCTGAGTTCTATTCTACTGAGGGGTGTCGGGATAAGACTAGGGTCAGTGAAGTTGGAACCTCTATACACTAGTTGATATCAGATATTAAACCCAACCTTAACTTTTAACTAAACACACTTTTCGAGGGCGTGGAACATAGGAGTTCCCCTCTAAGTGCATGCAAGTGGAGGCACAAAGGGTTTTAACGGTAAGAAAGAACAATAAAAGATACAGAAATAAAACCTTTTAAAAAATCTGTTACGAAAATTTTGTGAAAAACGTGTTTTTCAAATTCGTGTACAATATTTTCCTGTACATTTATGTGACACAATAGTATCATGGTGTACGTATACTTTGCCGTAGTTTCCATTTTCAGCACATTTAACGTACACTTTGCCCGGCATGGAGAAAACGCGGAATTCCACGGAAATCCGCCAAGAATCCGTAACTGTAATTATAGCTTTTAACAATGGAATAAACTATACACTGGCCTTAACATATGTAGCATATAATAATAATGAAATAACAAGGCCAAGCAAAGCAGTTGGAATGCAGCCACAGCGGGATTGTTTCTGTAGCTCAACCACCTTGCTACCTCGTATCTAGGCTAGTGCCAATATGATAAGAGATAAGGGGAGGGGACTGGAGTGGATGATCCACGTGACAAGTTTCACACCAGTTAATAGTACTGTATACACTGCAGACCACCAAATTATGTCTAGCGGAATTCCGTGGAATTCCGCGTTTTCTCCATGCCGCACTTTGCCAGAGTTCTTCATGGGGCATTAGATCATTTTTTGTTCTTTCTTACCGTTAAAACCCAGTTTGTTTGTGGGGATGTCCAAGAATCAATGCAACACGTGTGATTCTCAAGTTCCGTAGCGTGAGTTAATGCATGAAGTTGTCGGAACCCCGGAGGAAATCTTTGCTTTCCAAAATGATTCATGTCTATCTTTCCCATGAGGGATGGTTCGCACCGGGAGCAAACAGATGCTGCTGTTCCCTCTGCGCCACTGCGAGAGCAAAAACTGTCGTTCACATGTTTTAATGTTACATTTTGCATTCCAAAGCGTACACGTATGGTTCGGCTGTACGGGTAATGTCTAATAAAAGATTAATTAAAATGTTGTTATGCTACACCTTGAGGTATTTTTCACTCCTATCTCGGTACTGCTATGAATTATGTAATGTATTCGAGTCAAAGAGACGGTCGTACGTCAAGTAATATCCGAAAATTAAAAACCAAGACAGCATGTACGAAGTATATTTTTTGTGTACATGTACACAAATGCGAGCTTAAAAATCTATGGGGAATGCATGGCTTTCATAGCTTCTAGTGTACGTACAGTGTATACAAACCCATGAAAATTAAAGTTTCCTGCTTGAAACAGGCACACAACGTACGGTACAAATAAGTCAGTGGTGCTCTTGAAGGAATTTTGGCACTTTTTAAACAAATGTACCAGTAAAAGGCCCAAAACAATATGAAAAGCCAGTATTGTAGTTGGCCAAAAACGCATGGTAAATATGCCCACTGGGCTCGAATTAGGAAACGCAACACTCAAATAGATCTACAGCAAAATCATAAATGTACTTTTTCGTTTTGAACGCATCCCAATCCCGTCTTTCTTCCATGATGTTTTGTAGTCAATAGTTACGAGTATACATCTCGAAAAAAACATGCGATTAATTAACTCCACCGTTTTGGTGAACTTTCATGACAAGGCAGTTGTATCTTTTCGAGATTAATTGTCTTCTTCAGCTCTAAAGGGTGCATTTTGCAATCCGCAGTGAGTTTTGAACGACCTCATCCGACACTTGGAACAATGAGAAGATATACCACGACTTACTCGCCATGATCAATGAAGTCATTTGTTTCTCCTGCAGATAAACTGGTGCTTAGTGTTCTGTGCCAAAAATAACATGTTGAAATAAAGGAAGACACATGTACACGTACACACATAAGCAAGTGGTAGGCAATCAGTGTTATGTGATATAGAATTTTCGCAATATGGAGTTTTCGCAAAGCCCCCGAAACACCAACGTGAACGCCAATCCCATTGTTCGATGCCACGAAGAGACCAGCGAACAATAGGATAGACGTTCGCGTCGGCGTTTCGGGGGCTTTGAGAAAACTCTCTAATGCAGAGTTTTCGCAAAGCCCCCGAAAGGCCAACGCGAACGCCGAACCCATTGTTCGGTGCCACGAAGAGACCACCGAACAAAAGGATAGACGTTCGCGTTGGCGTTTCGGGGGCTTTGCGAAAACTCTATATTAAAGCCCCCGAAACGCCAACGCGAATGTCTATCGTTTTGTTCGATGCTATGTTCGTGGCATCGAACAATCATGGGTCATTGAATAAAAAGACTAGCAAATTCTTTTATACTTGAATTTTGCAATACAAATGCACTAGGCAATGTTATACAAATCTGAAGTAAAAGCATTTGCTAGTCTTTATTCATGTGACCCCGTGGGTTTGGCGTTCGCGTTGGCGTTTTCGGGGGCTTTGCGAGAACTCCCTACCGGTATATTTATGTGCACGTCTTTTTGTATGATTATCGATGGATTTATTATAAAATGAAATGGTCCATGGACCATGTGCTCACTGGGTTGGACATAATGGTCTAATGACAGAGGGAGGCCGTACATATCAGTTATGAGTAATCTGGGTCAAGTCATTCCCAGAGTAGGACTTTGATGATTTTTGGGTTATGCCACCTGGTGGCCATATTGGATGTCCGATCGGGCTGGAACTTCAGATGCACATAAAGGTCATCTGCAGGGGGCCACATAGCACATTGGAGTGCTTTGGGGAAAGTGGTTCCTGAGTTACAGCACTTTTGATGATTTTCGGGTAACGCCACCTGGCGGCCATATTGGATATCCGATCGGGCCGAAACTTCACATGGACATAAAGGTCATCTGCAGAGGGCCACATAGCAAATTGGAGCACTTTGGGTTAAGGCGTTCCTGAGTTACAGCACTTTGATGATTTTTGGGTTACGCCACCTGGTGGCCATGTTTGAAGTCAAATCAGGCCGAAATTTGACATGCATGTAAAGGTCATCTAGATGGAGGTAAGTATCAAATTTGAGCATTCTGCGTCAAACCGTTCCCGAGTAATAGCACTTACTTGATTTTCAGATTACGCCACCTGGCGGCCATATTGGATATCCGATCGGGCCGAAACTCGGTATTTTTTAAGGTACCCCTCCAATGCATGTTTATGCAAGATATGAAGTTGCTCGGTGAAATAATGACAAACTGTGGCAGGTTCGTCACTTTTGTCGAACTTTGACCTCTGTGACCTTGAAAAGTAGGTCAAATCAAAAATTTGGAGATCGTCTAGTCAAATAGTTCAGGAGTTACTGCACTTTTTGTGTTTTTGGTTTCCGCCACCTGGTGGCCAAACTGAGAGTCGAATGGGACCGAAACTTGGTGTCGTGGGTCATCTGACCTAGGGGTATATATGTACCAAGTTTCAGATCAATAGCTCCAGCGGTTACGAAACGTGCCCTGCTAACGGACGACGACGACGGACGACGGACGCTGCACCATCGTAATAGCTCACCCCAGTGAGCTAAAAATACGTTGAGTCTGTAAAATTATTTTCCGGCCGCTAATTGGCATCCTTTTTAGTTTTTTAAATTAGTTCGATAATTTTCATGACAAAAAGCGAGTTTTAAAGGTATCTACATTTACGTTCTGTACTTTAGTCAAATAATCGAAAAAGAAGACTAACGGCAATAATCGGGTTCGCTGGAATTCAGGCAGATTAATTCCCTTTGAGGTGGATAAAAGTGATGCTGCTATGCACTGTGGATATACAAAGAACCACAACCCATGCATGCGTGAATCATCGATATGAAAAATTTATACACGGCGTGACCAACATACATCGAACTGCTCTATCTCCGTGGCCCAGGGCTGAGGACGTTAGTTTGGTTCCACTGGCCTACTCCAGATGGCATTGTGAATATCAATCAGCGCCACCATTGATGGCCAGAGGAACCAGGCTTGCATAGGGCGACACGCTATACACATGTACATGTACATGTGTATAGCGTACATGTACATGTACATGTTTATTATGGTGACCTAGTTCATACGCACACACAGTCGATGTAGTGGAACACCATATACCCCAGTGTGTGGACCTGACTAGCGAGCACTCGCGAGTCGAGTGGACACGCTTATCAGGACGGACGACTGCTCGACAAGACTGTTCGAATCGACGTATTTGAATGATCGTTAGCTGTCAATCATGCATGGAAATTGTTGCTACATTTAAAAGAACGAGTTGAAGTATGGTACGTTACCTGATAAAGGCTTAGTAATGGTATCACAGCGCGTCGAACTTTTCAAGTGTTATGAAATGGATGGCGGCCATTTTTAGCTCACCTGGTGTGAGCTCTTGTCGTGGTGCAGCGTCCGTCGGCCGTCGTCGTCGCCGTTAGCTGGGCACGTTTCGTAACCGCTGGGGCTATTGATCTGAAACTTGGTACATGCATGTATATACCCCTAGGTCAGATGACCTATGACACCAAGTTTCGGTCGGATTCGATTCTTGGCTTGGCCACCAGGTGGCGGAAACAAAAAACACAAAAAGTGCAATAACTCCTGAACTAATGACTGGATCTTGTCCAAATTTTTATCATAGGTGTATCTAATGAAGATACATAATATAACTAAAGGCTTTTTGATTTAACCTACTTTTCAATGCCACAGAGGCCAAAGTTCAAAATTTTGCCATTAGGTGGCTCGTTTCGTTTCCGCAGTGGTATTGACCTGAAACTTGGTACATATACATGTATTCCTCTAGGTCAGATGACCAATGACAGCAAGTTTCGGACCAATTCGATTCTTGGCGGGGCCACAAGGTGGCTAAAACCAAAAACACAACTGTCATCTGTTCTTCTGGTACATTCACCCACAGATGAGCACATGGTCCATGCACCATGTCATTTACTGAAGCATTGTGTGCCGCTCGAGATCATGTGATTCAATGTGACCAGTTAGAAGGCGTCCTAAAAAAGCTGGAAAATTTCTCAAAAAATCGTACAAAAACTCGACGTCTGTGGAATAATTCAAGATTGTTTATTCGGGACAGCTTTGATCGCAAATGATTTGAATGTGCATCAATAGTCAATAGATAACGTGAGAGGAAAAGGGCCAAAAATCGGTGACAAAATTGAACAATATGCTAAAAGTGTGATGATTTTAGTGGTGAGAATGCCTGAAGTCCAGCTCGCCGAAAAATGTAATACATTTTATTCATGGCTAAATGTTAGCGAATGAATATGGAAACACATTACATATATCATTTTAACGCTTGATGATATCGCAGAAGGGTCAAATTAACTATCGGAACTGTCCGCAAGGTATGGCACGGCTTGCGAATTTTGGAATCGAAACAGCAAATTAGCCGACCCTCTATTTGTTCTTTGAGTGACATTTTAGATAGGTGGAACTAATTATTGAGGAAATTCTTTGGTTACTCTATCTACGTTTATTATAGAAACACAACGTTTCAACCAGTGTACCGTGGCCGTAGTCCTGTGTACAAGTGCCCTGGCCGTAGTCCTGTGTACAAGTGTACACTTGTACACAGGACTACGGCCAGGGTACACTGGTTGTAACGTTGTGTTTCTATAATAAACCTAGATAGAGTAACCAAAGAATTTCCTCAAAGTTCGACCCTCTATTCTTCCTTCTTCGCTTATTTGGCCTGAGCGCTGATATTACCTTGACCTGGTCACAGACACAGACTTGTTCCGTCAATTTCCCTACGTATTCATTTGGTCCCGTACCTGACGAGACAGAACACGTTCTACATTCATGTCAACCAAGTAACTGCCTTATGTATTCGTCTTGATTGGAGAAGACATGCTTTTAATGGCGGGATCTATCGTCTCCAATCACTCGCGTCCGCGTTGAATTGCTCCGACCCCGAGGGGGTTATGTGATGTATGGCCCTGAGTCTGCCAGCTCTAATAACGGGATGACAACCTAATACCGTCAAAGCTGTTGGAGCATCATATCTTATGCCAATCTTGGATATGATGATATTCTTTGAGACACGCAGCGAAAAGAATAAGTTTTCCCTCTCACTGATGAACCTCAGCTCGCGTAGCGTCTTTTTATGATTACTTTCCGCTGTGAATCATGAAATCCTAGAACTAAGCCTGTGAACAACAACACCATTAAGATTGTCACTTAACTCAAGGTATATACTAAAACGGATGAAATACTGACTCGAAAATACCGGTACTGGCACGAAGAGCCGAAAGCCTATGATTTTCATTGCTAAATGCACATCCGGTATAATCTTCCCATTTCGGAAGAAAGACTATATGTCATCATTTCGTGTTAAAAGGTTTCAGCTTTTGCATGCAGCTTATTCATAAATGCTATGTAGCCTATCTGAAATCTATCAAGTAAAATCACACATTAATGAATGTTATAATGATAGTTTTAAATTGGGTATATTTAAAGTTTTTCAAGAGATTGACATAATGACACAGCATTTCGTTCGAAAACTGAACAACTTTTAATAAAATGCCCAGTCCTCGCCAATGGAGTTTCTTCTTTAATGAAAGTTTTGAATTTCGAAGTTAAGTTTTGAATTTCGAAGTCAACCTTTGAATTTCGAAATCGAGTTTTGAATTTCGAAGTCGTGTTTTGAATTTCGTAGTCGAGTTGATTTGAATTTCGAATGAGCCTTCTGGGCTTTCGTAATATACATTACTCAGAGATCTTGTCCTCGTTTGAAGAAAGTCAATAAGGACAACTACTGCGAATGAGTGACCTAACTAATTTAGCAGAAAAAACATACGCCATCGTGACTAGTCTGTCAGAGACGATATCACCTCTGGTTTCAGCTATTAGCCACCTCCGAAGTGACGGGTACAATCACGCGTCGCGAAGAACCGATTTTTTTTCCACATTGCAATGTTATCGAATGTTGTGTGTAGCCACAAAAGCCAAATTTGGCCACATCCATGGTAGATTACCACCACATAACTCACAGCATGTTGTTCTTGTAACGAAGTTGTAAAATCTACTTTCCCGATCGTCAGCAAAACCACCCGACGAGTCAATAATTCAAAATGTCGTTATCTTGAGGAGTCATCAAGAGATGTTGTTATTGAGATTTTTAAACTTCATTGATTTTAAAACTCACTAATGTTTGAGGCAATGGATTTTGAAATGGATTACCGTTTTCTCGTCTTGTGCAGCTCTGGTGACTTTTGCAATCTTTTGTTTGCTTTCCAAACATCATCAGCAGAGAAGGACATGGAAAAGATGTGGGAAATGGATAAAGAAGCGCTTTGTTGTTTGTCATTCACTTTGAGGGGACTATGCGGCCAAAACGAATTACTATATCCTGAAATGGATATTCGCGAAGCTTCCACATTTCAATGAGATTAAAGTTGAAAAAAAAATCACTGGTTACCTCATTTGAATTTCCCACTTGGTTCGAAAGTTTTGAGGAAAAGTGGATTTATCACGAAAATATCAGAATATCAAAACAGCACCCATTTGCTATCTCGAAAAGTTTGAAGTGCATTACTACCAGATTTTTACAAAATGAAGAAACAACGTACAACTGAAATTCATTCACAACTGTGAAAAAATTGCGCTGAAAATGCGCATCACTTTCGTGTTATTTAATATAAAAAATTGAATGACCAATTTAAAAATCGTTTTTTAGAAAAGTTCAATTTTCTTGATAACTGTGGCCTTTCATTGGATGAAATTCGAAACTGACATGGCTGAGACACATGGGATGACACTCTGACAGCTTTTCATCCGCAGTGAAATCTCATGCAAAATCTCACTTTTTCAGTTTTTTTAAATATTTTCCGATAATATTGAATATTTTTGTTCATATTTTTCCATTTTTTTTCTTGTAAATCCTTGCTCATCATCAGGCTTCATTATCCTGAAAAGGAAGAGTGATCCAGTATCACATGAAGATTTTGTCATTTTCATGTTTTTATATTTACATGTATTTTTCATGACCAGTGATGACTTGATATTTTCATCAGCAGTGAGGTTTTTCAATCCATATTGCCAACAGCATGTTTTGCCATAGACCCTCCTATATTTGGAAATAGATGTAGAAGTAGTAAAGACGTAAGAGAAATTAAGAAAAATCTACATGTATGTTGCAATACTTATGATCAGTGTCTGTACATGTACCGTACATTCCATTACAATCAGCAATAACAGGGATTATCACTATAGATGGCAGCACATCGTAACCAGTTCCTATACAATGGACGCCCCTTCGTGTGAGAATTTGATCAGAACGTTGATGTCACTTTCATTTCAAACAGTCTTAACCACTAGTGAACTGGTCGTACATCAGTCAAGGTGTCTGAATAGAGAATCGAACGCCGCCATTTTGAATATATTACAGTACTCTTATCGGGAATCAATTGCTCTCTCGGATCATGTTTGCGCAACTGCTGTAGCTTTTCTATCTCTGAATACCATTTAGAACATGGTCAACTGAAAATCTAGGCTTACCTGAGGATTTAATTCACTATAATACAGAAAGTTTTAATTTGAAATTGTGAAATTACTCTAAAGTGTCATTTTTGAATGCCGCGAGTAATTCCCTTTAATACATGTAGTCTCAGGGATATCCTGTGAATAGTGTGCGGTCATTGGTAGCGGAAGTTCTATCGGTTAGACTAAGATAATTCAAATAGCTTTATTGCATGACCAATAACACAGTGCGAATCACCATCAGGAAGTTGCTGAGATGTGGGAATCTTCAAGTGTAGAGATAAATTATTCGATTGCTGGATTTCATGTTTAAAAGTTCGTATGAATGTCCATTTTCTTGACAATACATTACAAAGTGATTACCGATTTATACTGTACTTTTATATCTAAAGGGGTCACTCAACCAGGCAGAACCACGCATGATATTGTGCTTAGTTGAACGATGGCGTGCTTGTTGATTAACGGGCCTACCCGACTGCCTCTCATCTTTCATGAGTGAAATCATCTTTTATTAGCGCGCAGTCAGTGTTTGTCACTCAATGCTGTGGAAACATCAACTCTGTCGGCTCATTTGTTTGCAATTTTGTAGGCGTACATACAGGCGTCTCTCGTCCAATTGGAGCAGTCATCCGTGCCGACCGCTAAAAGACGGCAACAAGGTTGTAAACCAAAACAATATAACATTCTCCTGATTGGTGCTCAATCAACCACGAATGGGTCAGCGATGCACTGAATTGGGCCGTAGTGACACCTTTTGGTCAAATTATTGACAGCTCCTATTCTAATATGCCTTGGTTATTGGTATCAGCAACAGTTTCTTGGAAAAGGCGTTAGCCTCTTTAGAGGTTTCGAGATCTTCCTAATACAACAAACGACTCGCCCGGTGGGATTAAATTTGGGGATTTGGGCCGTATTTTAGAACGTTTCTTAAAATTAAGGTCGACCTTGTATAGCGGACTTGTATTCCTCTGACATTCTCCTCTGGTTCACCTGTATATTTCTACTTCGCGCCTTTTGACTAGTGATGTGAACGTTGTAGAGTAGTCACTAGTACGATGCTGGCCTGGTCTCCATCAACAATCAACCCTAGTTCATATTCCATCCGATTCTGCCAAACACTCACGACAAATGCTTTTATTATTTGCTCTCTCCTTTACGTTGGTATTGGTCGTAAGCCACGGAAGAGTCGGACGAAGGATAAACTTCGCCATATGCTAATTTGCCCCAGGAGACAGGTCCCGGGATAATTTGGTGGATGGTGGATTTGGTGGACAAGAAATTTCTACCAATCCAATCAAAACATACCGAATGTATACGTGTGGCTCAGTGGCTCACCGTATACGTGTGGTTCAGCTCGCTATCTGTGCATTTAATATCAGAAGGGGCGAACACACTACTCAAGAACATTGGCACTGCCTGACGAGCATTGACAGCGATCTGTAACATTACCACCCGCACAACATTCGTCTAATCAAGAGGTGTGCAACAGAGCCAAACATCCAACGCACTGCATAACGCCTGTACATTGAAACTTTAGGGTACCGATACTGATACATGTATCATAAGGGCCGTTTAAGCTAGGAATCCACCATTGATTTTCAAGCTGATTTTGCTTTGCGACTTGCTTTGCAACTGGGTTGCGTTGCAACTTGGGCACTCGATCGCCGTAGTGGACTCGCTAGAGGACGTGATTTCCACCAATAGCGATGGGCAGATGTGATCAATTGCAATCGGTCGGCGACCGGTATCAGTTCCTTGCTATCGTATTCAATCGCAGGTAGCAGGTTGCAAAGCAAGTCACAACGCTGAAAATCAATGGTGGATTCCTACATGTAGCTTTAATGGCACCGCACACTAGCGATTTTTCGAGCGATTTTCTAGGCGACCGGCCTTGCGACCACAGAAGCGACTGAACATATTTTTAGTTTTTTTAGTTTTTGTTGACTCGTTTGCGACAAATGCTTCCTTGGAAGATCAGTGATGTCGTCGTGGATGACATCACTGACTGATTGAGCTCAAAGGTAATTATCGCAGGCGCATCTGTAGTCGTCCCCATTTTAGTCGCAGGTGTGCGGCGCCCTGACGGCAGAGCAAAAAGCCACATTCCGATCCGATCGACCCACCCACATTCAAGTCTGATGTGGGCTTCAGGATTTGTGCGCATTTAGGCCCACACGACTCATTTTGACGGAGGACGCAGTCCGGCTTCAAACTGAGCGCGCGGAACTCTTCGTACTTGCTGGAACGATGAAAGTAGAAAAGTTTGCTGGTATTTAAATGCTTAGCTACCCAAGTACCAAAGGTTTGCACCAATGCGCATGCGCCAGGTAAAATTCCGGTAATTCCCAGTCAGGTCTCGTTATGCGGACCGATCCGGATTCATAAGAAGTTGATCACCTCTTTCGATGGACCACCAGGAATCCGGATTGGTCCACAAGGCAGGATTGGTTTGCGTTCAGACTGGAGAAATTAGAGCCGTATTCCGATTCGATCGGATCGCATACACGGTTCTTTTCCTGCCGTCTAAATGGCCCTATAGAGATATAGGTTCGCGGAAAAAGCAGCCAGATTTGATGCGACTATCCTGTCAATAAAATACCCTACAACGGTGAAAGACATCTGAAATCTCAGACTATTGTGTTTTGGTTGTTTGACTATGTACATGTACTGTGCAAGAGCGTACTGATAGACACTTTTGAAGCAAAGAACAATGTTTAGGCAATGCAGACACAATTAAGGATTACAGGGACGCCAACTGTTGACTGGTCCTGGCAGACACTCATGACGATACCATTATCATTCTTATGTTCGAGGTGATTCGTCGTTAAAAGGTTTGAGAGTTGCAAATGATAATAGGTTTACCTTATATACATTGTACCCTTAATCCTTACATGTACAATGAATACCTAACATAAGGAAAGTTAAGCCCCTTACATTGCTTTTTTGTATATTCAGAACATCCATGTACACATCGATACGAAATACGTACACAATAGCAATGTCTCATCCTTCCAAATGTCCTCAGTTACAATCCTATCGTAACAGTTTCAATACTCATAATGACAGAGATCGACCGATCGATCAATTGGGTTCATGTTACTTGCCAAAGAACAGTCTCAGGACCTCATCGCTCAGTCTGAAGCAAGAGATGAGTAGAATTACAATGGGTTTCAAACTAAATTCTCTAATTTCACGATTCATTAGTATTCGCATATCAATATTACAATTACGCGAGGTACGATTATTCCTATTAGCCGAGTTCATTACCGTAATACGACAACTGATAGGAATTATTAATGTAAGTTTGTCAGAATCTTGCCTGTCTGTCTCAGTGCTTTATACCATAAAGGTATCAAACATGAAGGTTTAACTGCGAACGATGAAGTAACTGAGGGATACACTTCATGTGTTGCCACCAGATGCCCTCACTGCCTGAATTTTGGCTTTACGTAATTAGACAGGGGCTTCAACTTTTTTATGGTAGAGGGGTACATGAATCTGTCAACTTGATGCCTTGAATTCCATTTCTGAGGATAACAGAGCTATTTTCAGCACAATTAGTGTTCCACGTGCAAATGTACGTTAGCCTATTCAAATGTACACAGATGACCCTGCGCTCTCATCGTTCGTGGGTTCTCATTAATTCAGTCCTTTTGTATCATAAGATCAACTAGTCTGAATTCAACATAATTTGCACTAAACATGCAGAAGGGTCTTGCCTATCATAATATAAGAGTCAGAATGCAAATCTGTTAAGGTTCAAAGGGATGCTGTCCACATTTATAAAATGCTAACTTTGTACGCGTGTGTTTCGAGACCCGTGTCAAACCCGGCGAGAGGTCACAATAGCCGTGGTTAATACACTACATAAAAATACCCGTGCTTTCCAGACCCGTGTCAAACCCGTGTGCGCGAAAAGCCCGGCGAGAGGTCACACCACTACATTGTAGTTAAGTCGCCCGGCGACAGTTGCGCTGCATGCACTGACTCTTCAGTCATTTCTCTATTGGCCCACATTGTTGGAGGCGCGAAAACGACGTCACTTAATGGCTGCGCCATCTGTAGCCGTGCTAAAGAACTAATGAGACACGGGGATTTCGAAAAGCACGGCGAGATTGCCGTGTTCCAGAAACCCGTGTTTTTCAGACACGGGTTTCTTGAAGCCCGGCAATTCATAGGTGTGACCGAAAAAAACCTGGGGATTTTATGTAGTGTAACCACGGCTAATACTACATTGTAGTTAAGTAGCCCGGCGACAGGTGCGCTGCATGCACTGACTCTTCGGTCATTTCTGTATTGGCACACATTGTTGGAGGCGCGAAAACGACGTAACTTAATGGCTGCGCCATCTGTAGCCGTGCTAAGAACTAACGAAAGCACGGGGATTTCGAAAAGCACGGCGAGCTTGCCGTGTCTCAAAAACCTGTGTTTTTCAGACACGGGTTTCTTGAAGCCTGGCAATTCACAGGTGTGACCGCAAAAAACCCCGGGGATTTTATGTAAGTGTAACCACGGCTTATGTTTGATTCCTTTATGTTTATATATTCATATGAAACAATTCTACGTAATAAAAAGGGCATTTTAGATCGAGTCATTTAATCCCTTCTACTTTCATCCAGAAATGATTGTCTCCGGTCTTACTGAAACCGAAGCAACAAAAACGGAACCAATACATCGTACATTGCCAGCGTCCCCAGTGGTTGATACGTCGAATGGGAAAGTTTTCAATTTCCGGTACAATATTTCACATTAAGTTATTGGAAAGTTAAATTCTAGGGGCTCATTGTGCTAATGGTTGTCACTCGTCTATCCAGCAGTTAATTGGCCACAATCACGTTCCCTCATCGCATTAACTAGCGTCTCAAGTGTCTCATGTGCGTAGTGGCACACTCTCAGATCTGCCTTAATGCCGAGCACGAACGGGAGCTTGGGTGACTATCAGCAAGATTGCTCACGCTATCATCCCATTAAATTTCAATTGTGATCATGGTGCAATATTATCATCTTATTCGCCGAGGGAAATAACTACTTCGGTGAACCCTTTCCTTTCGAAAGAAAGTGAGCAATCTTTTAGCCTTGTTTTGCGAGGGACCTAATTCACGAACCTCTCGTAACCTTACGGAGTGCGTATACACCTTCCCAGAAATTCAGCAGCCAGCGCTCGAACTAAGTTATCTCCTCTGCACTCATCATGCTCATCAAAAGAATTCAAACATTCTGGTCAACCCTGAAAGTCCCTTTTGTATGACAATGCAAGGGGCTAAAGATTCCCCTTAGACGTCATCATTGAACACTGAGCGCCTTATTTCGGAATCCACCAATCACGATGGGCTTGAAAATAGAAAAGTATCAACATACTTCCTATACTTACCACCCGCGCCAACACCGGGCAATCAGATTCACGAACGCAATGGGCACGCCCGCTCCTAACATACACTCTAAAAACTCAAGTGTTGAATTCAACACATCAAAGAGGCTTGAGAGTGACAACATTATAAAAGTGTTGTTCCTCTGCACTCATCATGCTCATCAAAAGAATTCAAACATTCTGGTCAACCCTGAAAGTCCCTTTTGTATGACAATGCAAGGGGCTAAAGATCCCCCTTAGACGTCATCATTGAACACTGAGCGCCTTATTTCGGAATCCACCAATCACGATGGGCTTGAAAATAGAAAAGTATCAACATACTTCCTATACTTACCACCCGCGCCAACACCGGGCAATCAGATTCACGAACGCAATGGGCACGCCCGCTCCTAACATACATGTATGCAAAAGCCCGACGGAAAATAGTTAGGGCCGGGTCCCAGTCTACTCCAAGTATATGTGCATGTAACTATCGTCGTCGACTACTTTTAAATAAAGCCTGAGGTGTTTGGTTTTTATTTGATTAACACATGGCCTGTGGCATAACGTGGGCAAGTTTACTTGGAATGGAAAGCTGCTTATCAGCAACTAGTTTATGTTTACGTAAATTCGCGATCAGGTCGGTATACCGAACGTGGCCGTGCAAAGAATTCGAAGTCCGTTGTGTTCCGTCGTGTTTTTGGCACCTCCTCCAATTTGCCCCATTCGTTGATCATTATTATCATACTGTACGTACATGTACATATTATTTAATTATCATTATCATTATATATATATTATTGCTATTATTATTATCATTGTATTATCATTATTTTTATCATTATCATTTCCAAATAACCATGAAGTCTCTCGCTTTGTGGTTTCAAACTAGATGTGTGAATGTTTATTCACCATTTAATTGTAAAGGTGAAATAAATTAACTGAATTCATGAGCCTTGCGTAACGGTGTCAAGGGAACTCATAAATAGTTAAAGAGCCTTTGAGGACCTTTTGCGGATCGAATTTCAGCAACTTCATTTGATCAGTTTTGCTACACAAACCTTTGACAGTTTGAAACACTAGGCTGGCATAAGGGGTTTCTGATATATAGCCAATACAAAGCATCAAGGGAAGTATTTGTGTCATACACTAATAACATTAAATCGCCTTTCATGGAGATGAAAGAACTACGGGGGCGACTTAACTATGCACTGACAGACACGGTGGTGTACTCAAAATTTCCAGGCTGGGCTGTACATGTATAGCCTACATGTACGTGTATCTCATGATGGCTAAGCAAAAGGTTTTAGGTGTATACATGTACGTTTAGTTGACAGCAATCTCATTCGCCTCATTAGTCTCGCGCAGCCAGCCGTTGTGTTCCGCACTACTGCCAGAGACAAAGGTCTGGACGGGCCGCCACGAAACGCCGATAGCGCTAACAGTGCCTAAAGCCTAGTTTTAACTTCGACGCAAGACCATCGGCGTCCGACGCCCGATCAAATCTGGACGCCGACTTCGCGGAATTGATTCATAGTCCAACGTACTTTAGCGACGGCGACCCGTACGAAACGACTCCAGTAATAACAGCCTCGCGATCGGACGCACACCAAATCGCACGGCTGGGTCGGCGTCGAACGCAAGAACGCGCGTCGGTTGCCGGCGATGGTCGTGCGTCGAAGTATAAATTAGGCTTAACAGAGAGGTATGCAATGGCTTTTACCATTACAGAATTTCTCTGTTAGGCTCTGGTTTCGTGGCGGTCGCCCCTGGTCCCGGGCGTCTGGTACATTCCGCCGTTTCGCTGTGGTAGAATGCATTGTGGGCAGTGCTGTAGCAGGTCACGTGACATAAAATGGCTGCTTCCATGATTGGATTATATTTCCTCTCACAACCTTCCAAAATGTCTGAATCTGGCAATGAATCGATTGGGGAAGTGATCTGAGATAGCGTCCGCGAGAGCACCAAGTCATCAGAGTTGAATTTCAGACTGAAAAATGAGCAGGAGTTGTGTATCTGTATGGAAAACGAGGTCGAGAAAACCCAACCGACAGTCTATAGTCGTCGCCATGATGAGATCACATGATCTCTTCTCCTTCCCAATCAGCAGCCGGACTGTGATTTTCAAATGGGAGGAATTAGCGGCTGGCAATGAGTGACTGGCTCTATTCCTGACATATCCAACCAGCATCCAGACCAGAATCTTGGTCTGCTCGCAACGGAAACTGTGGCATTGTCAGTTTGCCACAATGTAAATGTCGTCTAAACCAGTGTACGCAGGTTACAGGGTTAGGATGGTTAGCGTGACGGTTAGCCTCAGGATTAGGGTAGGGGTTGGTGACAAGGGTTGAGGGTCAGGGTTGGGGTTAGGGTTAGGGACTTGGGCTAGGATACCACTTAGACGCTTATCGGATCACCCTCATTAAAGATTCAATGTTGTAGGTTGTATGTCTTACTACGAACATTAAAATCTGCACGATTGATCATTAATCAATGACAAAAAGATTGATGACATCCCGATTATGTTGGATTATCGAACGGGGATTAATCGCAAAATCTCAAGGGCAATCCTTGCAATCTAATTAAATGCGATTAAAAGTTAAGTCAGTATCGCTTTAGATCGCTGCTGACAGGTTGGGGTGCTGAACCGACCTTTGCAGGCCGACTCAGGCTGAATAAAATTAGTTTAACTTTTTATCCTCCTTTTCACTCACAACGACTGTGTTGGGGATCGCTACATGCAACGCTACCCGTCAAATCTAATTCCACTTTTAAAGTCTTTACCAATTTTATTTCCTCACATCTGCATAGATTGTCTTTATTAGGAATGAAGTCTCTTACAACACGGTGTAAAAGCGTAATTGTAAATGCCCTGCATTATTGAGATTAAATTATAGCCACAGGGGAAAGATGCCTTTCCCAACTAAAAATGTATCGTGCGTTCAAATGTGTTTTAGCTCAGCTGAGCAAAGGTCAGCGGAGCCAGTCAAATAGCTATTCATTGGCGTCAGCCTGTCAGTCAGTCGTTCCATCACTCCATCTGTCCAACTGTGCCCGACGTTTTGTAACCGTAATAGCTAGAGACTCCACATTTCATCTGAAGGTAACCCTTGGTGAACTCTCCTCGGGAACAAAAAATGAGCGCGATATGACCTATATTTAGCTCTCCAGGGGGCGTTTTGCGTAAAATCATAAAGGAATCAACCATAAAGGTTTAACTGCGAACGATGAGCTTACTGAGGGATACACTTCCTGTGTTGCCACCAGATGTCTCTCACTGCCTGGAGAGGAAGAAAAGGCGCAAGATGAAGAAATGAACATTATGTTTGCTGTGATTGGCTCACCTCTGTGAGGTGAGCTTCTGTCATGGTACCGGTATGCCGTACCGGTACATCGACCATCATCGTCAACAGGATTGGGTCAGCTGCTCGGGTTAGAAATTTGAAATTTGATGTACATTTACCCTCCATAATAAAAACTATCTCAGGACCGAAACTTAGCGCGGCTGGTTGTATTAATGTACCGGTAGTCTGTAGGGGGCGCTTTGTGAAAACCTTCCTTTTAGAGATTTGTTCATGTGGTAATCCTTGACATGCTGACAATCTTGTAAATTTACAAGATTTGTTCATGTCAATTATCATACGCAGTCTGACCTGGCGAGAAAGTTGTAAAATTACAAGATCTATTCGTTGTTTGTAAAACGTACCACTAAAGTTGTAAAGTTACAAGATCTATCCATGTGGTAGTAAAACATACCAATAAAGTTGTAAAGTTACAAGATTTGTTTGAAAGGTAATATGATGTAGTCTTAAATGTTGTAAATTTACAAGATTCGCTTATCTGCGTATGGCGTCGTTATAAAGTCATATTGACAAGCTTGTCAGAAATTTGGTATTGTTATATGGGAGATTCAGAAACTTGTAAAAATACAAGATTGTGATAATGACAACAAGAACAATCTATGCATGCAAGTTCAATACGGAAAGTTGTAAATTGTATTTCGTCACACTGATACTTACAGTTTTTTTCAAAGAGAAAAATGTTGTTGAATTACTAATAAACTATACATTAAAAAGGGAAAAATAATTTTTTCCGTTTTTAAAAAAAGTTGCCTTCAGAATGCAAATCTGTTTAGGTTTAAAGGGATATTGTCCACATTTATAAAATGCTAAATTTGTCAGTTGAACCTTTATGGTTGAATCCTTTATGGTAAAATGGAATATCGCAATATCTCAGCGCCCCTATGATAAATATGTAGACAAAAAGTGATGATTTGATAAATGTGGGTTGATATTTTCTACATCAGTTCAAAGGGAGGTTAATCTCAGGTCTGTCAATCAGGGGGCGCTATTTGACAAAATAAAAAACAGGGGTATTTGAATTTCCCGCGCCAGTTAACTGTGTACATGTAGTCATGGGGAAATTATGGGAAGATGGTGGTGCTTGCACAAAGTGAATTAAACTGAAATATACCCATGATCATCGCATAAAATCCCAATGGTCTTACACAATCACCTTATGAAATCATACTTGAGCGGTAGTTTAGAGTA
>NMRB01001810.1:46703-59409 GCA_002633025.1 Notospermus geniculatus | reverse complement strand
ACCCCCCCCCCCAAAGAGTGTGTGTATAGAGGCTGCCACTGACTGCCGCGGAAGACTTAAATGCGAAACGGCCGTGTAACGCCCGGCTACCAGCCCCCTGTACGGCCTATGCCACACGCATAGAATATAGAACTAGTCTACTGCAGTCGGCATTTTAGAGAATCCACCATCAAGTGCATTTTTTATCAGCAATATCAATACACTACAGTTAGTATCAGTACCTGGGACTCTGATGCTGCGATTTTGCTTTTACAAACTGACATCTACATACATACAGAGTCTCAGCTTGCCCAATGCTTTCCCTGTGGAGTACTTCCGCCCCGAATTCGATACGCGAACTGTTAATTCACAAACAAGGACGAAAATCCACAATTGTATCCCGGTGTTGTAGAGCTACATGTACCGTCAATACATCATATCCGAGTCAATTCAGTAAAATTACATCCTTATTTACTTCCCAAGTCGAGTTTGAAATCCGGTTCCCCAGTCTAAATGTACAGGCCGGTGACGCCATGATGAATGACAGCAATGAATCTCGCGCAACGCAGATGCGCCCTTCAGTGTCATCGACAACGCCCAGTCACGTGACCTCGAGTCTTGCGCCAGCTACCTGTTCGAGACTTGTTTACAGGAGTTTTGGTGACATTTCGACGGTGTTTTGTATCTAAGTGCAAGTTTTTTCCTAATTAGGGCCAATTTTTTAAGTCTTTTGGAGGAATTATACCACTATGAGACAAAAGGATAAATGAAAGGATTCACGGCCGTTATGTAATTGGTCATTTTGTTCAGTACATGACCCAATACACTATGCTTCACAGGGCGCATGGGTAAACCATAACGTCCCAGGCAATAGCCGTCAGATATCATATCGTAAAAGAAGCTATGTCTGGGCGATATGGTTACCGTAACTACACGTACACTACAGTATGCTATATTTGAATCGATCATGCAAAGTTTTTGCAGGTCGAGAAATTTAGTACGAATCGCCTTTTCTTCACATATCTGCAAATCAACGACTACATATGACGTAGTTTGACTTTCTGCCCCAGTTTGCATTAAATGAATAACAATGATGAACCTCAGCCTGGACAAAACGTTACGCTGTCATCGCCGTTCGAGTTGGTTATTCCAGGTTTTATACTATAGGCCTATGACGTGTCTTCGTTTCTGGTTTTGTTTCTTTTCCTACTTTACAAATAGGCCTACCCCCAAAAGGTCGCACCACCTTAATGAAATGGCCAGGGCCATTGTGCTCACCTCTGTGATAAGTCCCCGTGGTTAAGTGTGAAACTGTGACTCTCAAGCTGAATGTCGAAGGATCAGTAAGATACGATGAAGCTGAACACACCAAGAAGTATTTTCATGATCTGATCAGTATTATCAGTCAATGGCATAAACTCAGGTGATGGCACCCAGAAGGAGTACAAATTCTGAATATAAGTCTGAATACAAGTCAAGTGGTATTTGTGAACAAACTGCTTTCCTGTCTAGGTCACAGATGGCAAAAATTCTATTTTTCAAGATGGCCACCAGGTGGCCACACGTGACGTTCGTTGGGACTGAAATTTTAGCAGGAATGTACAGGATACTCGCATAGATATTTAGACAACATTGAAACATCGTAACATTTAGTACCGATGAAATATGGCCAAAGTCAATTTTTCAAGATGGCTGCCAGGCAGCCATGTTGAAGTCCAATCGAACCGAAATTTGGCATATAAGTAGACGGTACCAAAGACACATATTTAGGCATGGTTAAAGCATCCTAGCTACCACTATTTATGAGGTGTGGGTCGAAGTCCATTTTTCAAGATGGCTCCCTGGCGGCCATATTTGACGTCGAATCTGACTAAAATTTACCATACATTTATATGGTACCTAGATACATATTTTGACAAGGTTAAAACATCCTACCTACTCCTATTTATAAAATGTGGGTCAAAGTCCATTTTTCAAGATGGCTTCCTGGCGGCCATATTTGAAGTCCGATTGGGTTGAAATTTGGTGCATTTGTGCAGGGTGCCTAGATATATCTTCACACCAAATCACAATATTCTATGTCAAATAGCCATGAAATGTGCCACCAAACAGTGAATTTTGAACTTTGACCTCTGTGACCTTGAAAAGTAGGTCAAATCAAAAACCCGGGATTTATGTGATGTAGTCTCATCAGAGGAACCCACCATAAAAGTTTTGTGGTCCTAGCTAACAGCGTTCAGGAGATATGGCCGAAAGAAGGTTTTCACAAAGCGCCCCCTACAGGCCAGAGTGTACAAGCAGCATCGCTAAGTTTCGGTCCAGAGATAGTTTTTACCATAGGGTACCTGTACACCAAATTTCAAGTTTGTAACCCAAGCGGTTTAGAAACGTGCCACCCCTGTTAACGACGACGGACGCCGACGGACCCCGACGACGACGGACGACGTACGACGGACGACACACCATGAGAGAAGCTCACCTCACAGAGGTGAGCTAAAAAGCACCATGAAATCCTTGGGTAAGTAGGTATGAACTAAGACTTGTTTCATGTTGCTCCGTTGACAATATGGCAAGTTATCTGAAAATATCATGTGACATCGATATCACCATGACCCCAACATCTCAGATCAAAGGTAATCAGTCCATTGGATTCCTATTCCATTGTATGAAAACCTTAGGGTAGAACATATTTCCATTGCTCTAGGTGTTGAAGGAGCAGAGTTATGCCATCAGATAAAAGCGTCTGCGTGTGTGTCTGTGTGTCCGTCTGTCACAGTCGTGGAACCATAATCACTAGCCCTATACTTTCAGTAACGCTAGGTGGTGTGGACTGACAATGTCGGCCTACGCACTAGTTGTTTGACCTTGTGCAGGAATACCCCATGAGCAGTCTACACAATAGACAGTTTTGCGAAATTCGCGGCCGCCATTTTTTTTATCGACTTGGCCGAATTTTCGAACTTTTTCAAATATGATTCGAATATATTTTATTAGCTGCTTGCTTGCTAAAATATCTTTATGCAATTCTAGTGGCTTACTGTATGACCTTTCTTTTTTGAACGCCTCTGACAGTGCAAAATCTCATTGAAAAAACCCAAGCAACGGCAAAGTCACCAAAAAAGATGGCGGCCGCTAATTTCGCAAGCTGTCTATCACGCTATACCGTGATTCTGTGAGACCACATTACATTTTCTCCAGAATTGTGTACAAATTCAGAATTGAAAAAACCCTCAAAATTCTTCCTGAATATATCGAGTTATGTGTGTTCAACATTAATTTGGCTGATTTTTTTCGATTAAAAGTTTTTTTAAAGAAGTTAGAAGTTTTTGAAAATTGGGCCTACATTTTGTACAGGCGAATGTACAGCACGGTGTAGCGTGATTGTGTGAACTGATCAGCCGTCGTTGAAGTTACATGTGGGCGACTTATAAATGCACTCACCGAGGCATATAAATACATGTATTAAACATATCAAAAATTAATCCAGAGATGATATTACTACTGACCTCAAATATCCAGCCAACGTCCAGTACCAGTATATTCCGAAAAGTGACGAAAATCGACAAAAATCGGCACACGACATCGCTGAGTTCAAACACCTGTCCGCCATGAACATATCCACCTGACCGATTACATAACTGTGCATAGGCCCTGAACAAGCAACCCTACATGTACCAGACTGGGCCGTCACGCGATACCGTGATGAAAACGTGCACGTGACTTTGTCGCGCCAAACCGCGCAATGATTGTACAAAATACAATATTTGTGTGTGTTCAACATGAATAGACAGGTTGCGAAAATAGCGGCCGCCATTTTTTTATGGAATTGGCCGAATTTTCGAACTTTTTCAAATATAATTCGAATATATTTTATTAGCTGCTTGCTTGCTAAAATATCTTTATGCAATTCTAGTGGCTTACTGTATGACCTTTCTTTCTTTGAACACCTCTGACAGTGCAAAATCCCACTGAAAAAAACCAAGCAACGGCAAAAGTCTACAGAAAAGATGGCGGCCACTAATTTCGCAACTTGTCTATTTGGCTGATTTTTTTCAATTAAAAGTTTTTTTAAAGAAGTTACAATGTAGAAGTTTTTGAAAATTGGGCCTACATTTTGTACAGGCGAATGTACAGCACGGTGTAGCGTGATTGTGTGAACTGATCAGCCGTCGTTGAAGTTACATGTAGGCGACTTATAAATGCACTCACCGAGGCCTATAAATACATGTATTAAACATATCAAAAATTAAACCAGAGATGATATTACTACTGACCTCAAATATCCAGCCAACGTCCAGTACCAGTATATTCCGAAAAGTGACGAAAATCGACAAAAATCGGCACACGACATCGCTGAGTTCCAACACCTGTCCGCCATGAACATATCCACCTGACCGATTACATAACTGTGCATAGGCCCTGAACAAGCAACCCTACATGTACATAATCCACATTAAGCGGTCTATCCACGTACAATATTATTGCACAATATGGGACAAAAAATGGGTGTCATGTGCTTCTGGCATAATGGATGGAAGAAAGATTGGCAATAATACTGCCCATTTTGATCCTCATATTGTGCAATAATATTGCATGTGGATAGACCATGCAGACACGCGGGCGAACAAAGGTTTTATGGTTCATGAGATTTTGCACTGTCAGAGGCGTTCAAAAAAGAAAGGTCATACACACGACTGTTAGAACACAATAGGTCTTTTGACTGCTTGCTCTCCAGTCGCCTGTCCAATTCTCCGCGATTTGATTGGCTACTTGGACCCGTATGACGACATACTAATTTGCATATGTGGATCTTTAGTCAAATAATTACTAGTTACGGGAATGAGTTAATAGAAGTAATTAAGCTGTCCGCTTTGTTTCTGGTCAGCTGTAGCGAAAGTGGAGTCCTAAATCTATGTAACAGACAAGAGCAATTAGTGAGTTCTGAAACGTGTGACGAGTGGTTGCCAAGTTTGTTCAGACAATGCCAATTTCGGCCTTGCTGAGGGTAGTTTCCCCGATCTTTCAACAGTAAGACAAACCTTTTTGCGAATAACTCAACGTTGTTACACAGATCACTTCTTTTGATCACTTCTTTATGATTGATATTAACCAGGTCGGCGAAGAATACAGGCCGCAGGAAGTTCTAATAACTCATTCCCAGGTTGAAATTTTTTGGTAGTTTCCGCGTTAATGTACTATTTTTAGACCGGAAATCCCCGTTTGCTTGAAGCTGCCGATAGAGGACGCGGCGGTATGGATTCCAGTTCTAACAGTCGTGTACAGTAAGCCACTAGAATTGCATAAAGATATTTTAGCAAGCAAGCAGGTAATAAAATATATTCGAATCATATTTGAAAAAGTTCGAAAATTCGGCCAAGTCGATAAAAAAAATGGCGGCCGCGAATTTCGCAAACTGTCTATTGTGTAGACTGCTCATGGGGTATTCCTGCACAAGGTCAAACAACTAGTGCGTAGGTCGACATTGTCAGTCCACACCATCTAGCGTTACTGAAAGTATAGGGCTAGTGATTATGGTTCCACGACTGTTAGAATGGAAATTCATACCAGCGCGTCCTCTATCGGCAGCTTCAAGCAAATAGGGATTCCCGGTCTAAAAATAGTGCATGGTATGGACGCCGAAAATCGCCAAAAAATTTCAAGCCAAGAATTGAATAGATCAATAGCTCCAGCGGTTACGAAACGTGCCCTGCTAACGGACAACGACGACGGACGACGACGACGACGATGGACGACGACGGACACCGCAGGACGATATAAGCTCACGAGTGAGCTAATAAGACCAGATTTGGATTGCAGGGGGACTTTGATTCCTTTCACAGGTCTTAAGGCGGTGACAGACTAGTGCGTACGCGACGCGTTTTCTTTTGTGTTATTGCGCTCCACTGCTCATGGTGCTCAGTGGTGCCTGAAAACACAAAAGAAAACGCTTAGCTCCGCGCTGCGTCGCGCTAGTCTGTCACCGGCTTAAAGGCTCGTTTCCACAAACGCGTTTCACGCTGCGTGATGCGTCAAATCTTTTGTTATTTTCCGCCGCTCTGCTTCCAAACAATGGGCGAAGCGTCAAAACGCTCACGCTACAAGGCCCGTTTCCACAGACGCGTTTCACGCTGCGTGATGCGTCAAATCTTTTGTTATTTTCCGCCGCTCTGCTTCCAAACAATGGGCGAAGCGGCAGAACGTTCACGCTACCGCTTCTGTGGAAACGGGCCTTTAGGCTAGGGATACACTGAACGCGATTTACCCATCGCGCGCGATTTTCGCCCGAATCTCTTTTGTTTCGGAGGAATTGCGGCATGAAATAACAAAGAAACAACGCGCGCGATGGGTAAATCGCGTTCAGTGTATCCCTAGCCTAAGCTGTGTTTCCACGAGGCGTTTGCGGGCGCGGAATAGGAGGCGGGCGCGGGTGGAAAAATTCGAGCCAACGTATTTCCCTTTAGCAGTTTCACCCGCACCCGCTCCCGCCACCGAAACCGCGTCCGCAAACGTCTCGTGGAAAAGCAGCCTCAGGCTGAGTTTACATCGAGGCACACGCGACACGAACACGCTGGCGAACAAAGGCTTCATGGGGATGAATTCTTTGTGAAGCCATTGTTCACCTGCGTGTTCGTGTCGCGTGTGCTTCGATGTAAACTCAGCCTTATGGAGAGGGGTGGAGTATGTCTGTGGTGCAAGATACAATACAGGCGTGGAAGGTGTTTG
Source organism: Notospermus geniculatus (assembly GCA_002633025.1). NCBI lineage: Eukaryota > Metazoa > Nemertea > Pilidiophora > Heteronemertea > Lineidae > Notospermus > Notospermus geniculatus. The sequence continues at coordinate 52,707 of NMRB01001810.1, read as the reverse complement.
CACATGTAGGCCTCATGTTCCCTAGTCCGCTCTTTTCCACATGCGGCTTTGTTAGTTCGAGAAACCCTGCGTAGTCGTAAGCCGTTTTTAAGGCCCGAACCCACTGACGCGTTTTCGCGCAGTGAGAAAACGCAGCGGCAGAAATTGCTTTCTTAAGAGGCAGCGGAGCGAGAATGTAACAAAGAATTTGTCGGGCAGTGATGAAACCGCGGCGGGAAAACGCGACAGTGAGTTCAGGCCTTTTACACTCGCCCGGTTGAAGCGCCGAGCTTGACCCGGACTGACGTACTTTAAAATTCAAGAGGGCTCGGCCCGTTTACACTGCCATTTGGTAGCCTACCGGTGTAATGACTGAGAATGCCCCTTCCCCACTTGCCATTGCCCGCTTTATTGTTAGGTAAAATTATATTTTTCGCATAGGGTGATGAAATGACAGGTTACCTAGGCCTATACTAGATATCCAACACAGAGCACAAAAAAAACGACACACAAAATGATAGTAAACATACATGTAAAGTCGTCTCTGATAGTAGGGAGGTTTCGCAAAGCCCCCGAAACGCCAACGCGAACGTCTATCCTTTTGTTCGGTGCTCTCTTCGTGGCATCGAACAATGGGTTTGGCGTTCGCGTTGGCGTTTCGGGGGCTTTGCGAAAACTCCCTATTAGGTCAAATAACCGCGAAACGTGCCACCAAAATGGCGAAATTTTGAACTTGACTTTGAAAAGTAGGTCCAATAAAAACCCTTTAATACATACATGTATGTCATGTATCCTCATTAGATGTACCTATGATAAAAATTTGGAGACAATCCAGTTAACAGTAGGAGTTACTGGACTTTGAGCTTTGGTTTTGGCCACCTGGTGGCCAAGCCAAGAATCGAATCGGAACGAAACTTGGTTTCATAGTTGTAGAGTCATTTTTTTTGAATCCGTGACCATTCTTCCCCTACCTTTTTTCCTCGATTGATTTGACACTCTGAACCATTTAGAAGAAATATTAGCTCCTATGTACCTCTCAAAAATAACGGCTAACTTTTCTAGAGCCCAATATTCAAAATGGCCGCCACCGCCCTCTCGAAAAACAATAGATAACAGATTGTTAGCCACTGGCGAGCTAGAAGGTGTCATTTCTCACTAATTCTGGCACTATGAATCCACTGGAACAATTATTGTACAGCTTTGATACCATCCTGGCCTCTAAATCCAAGATGGCGGCCGTCCGCCATCTTGAAAAATATGAAATTTACATCTCTGGCACCCGATGAGCTAGAAAGACAAATGAGGTGTCATTTTTCACTAATTCTGGCATAACAAACACTCTGGAAAGGTTATTAAAGAGTTTGGGAACTTTACTGGCCTGTAATTCCAAGATGGCCGCTGTCCGACATTTTGAAAAAACAACACATGAAATATGACCGGCCCTAGGTGTCTCCAATACTTCTGCACCTGAGGAGCCAGAAAGACAACGGATACGTGGCATCTTTTCCCAAGAACTCGCTTGTGAAAGATGAAATCCGCTCGAATGTTTTTTGTGCCCCTATGCTTTACTTCAACCTTTGAATAAAGTATGGTGCTTCACTATCACTACATGAGTCACTATCACTGTATGATTCACTGTGTGAACTACAGCTGTCAGAATCACTGTCCTCACTGTCGCTGCTTTCATCACTGTTCCTCTCAGCGGCATGGACGGGGGAAGTGGGCGCTGTGTTGAACGGACAGGCAGACATAGTCCATTTACAAGATGCCAATCGCTGAGGGGTGACTTTGGAGTGGTAATGCTTGAGCAAATATGCAAGATAGTTTGCACGATACACGTGGTGATGGAGACTGTCTGAGTCAGGCAAAAGTCGGATAGTGCTCTTCTTCTTCTGGGCTCTCCTCTCCGGGTGTCGGACCCTTGGTATCACCATAGACAAAGCGAGTGACAAACTTCTCCATTGATGACTTCCTGTGTGAGTGAGAGCTGCGTGCCACATGCTGATAGCAGTTTGCGTGCCTCGATCATAAAGCGGTCGGTCCATTCACGCGATTTTCGGAAGCATTGTTTGTTTCCGCCGCGTTGGTCCTGGACAAAGGATGCGACATCGCGCGGCACGAAAATCGCGTGAATGGATTCTTAGCCTTATACTTCACCAGTCGATCTACAATGAGCTACTTGCTTGCTTCATAGAAGCGGGAGTTGTCGTCACACACAGTTAGAAAACGGGCCGTATTTAGGGAGCACAATTAAGTCAACACGCGTGTAAATTCATAGTTATTCAGGTTAAAGTTAAAGTTAAAGTTAAAGTTTGGGTTTATAGTCTGATATCAACAACGGTAGAGGTGTCATCCGACTTCACACTTTAACCCCAGTCTATCCNGCAGCTGTTTCCATTTTGTTGAACTTTGCATGGAATTAGTACCGGTAAGCACAGTTTATTGAACACCTGAGATAATATTCATGAAGGCTCCACTGCGGACCGGGATCTATAAATCAACTGTGTTCCCTTTGCTTTCATTGTGCGTCTAGCCATTGGGCTAGAAGATTGGGTTCGTCATCTTAGGGGTCCACTGGTCTAGCCATTCACCAAAATTGACCAAAACCCTGCCATTTGATATTTGCATAGACAGTTAAATTCTGGCCAGTCTGGACACCTGTAATGAGGTGTGCATTGGGATGGGAAATGGGACAAGACATCTAATATGGATCCAATGTCTACATGTGGCCATTGATCTAGAAGAGACAATAGACATTTTACGGTTCCACTGTTCAACATGTAGCCATTGGCCTAGAAGAGTCTACAGACATCTTATGGATCCGCTGCACTAGCCATTGGGTAAGACGGGACCCAAGTTTGTATAAGGGACCGGACATTTAAGTGCAATGGTAGCTTTTTACTATACGATCCTGTACCCTTCAAGCAGGGGTTTAATTCATGTTGAATTACATGTAGATGATTCCCAGATAAAGACTGCATACTGTAAAGCAGGAAAATTTTGCGTGCAGGAAATTTTCGCGAATTTCGCGAGAGTGTATGAGTCGCGAAAATTTCCTGTCGCGAATATAAATACATGCAAGTGATAAATATAGACCGTGAAAAAAAAAAACTGAAAAAATGGCAGACTCGCGAAAATATCCTGTCGCGAATATGTCTATAATTCTTGATTCGCGAACATTTCCAGCCGCGAAATTATCTTGCTTTTACAGTATTTGGTACATTTAGGCTACACTGTAGTGTACATGTAGTAGCGCTAGGAATGCTGAACTACAGTAATGGATAGACTTTGCTGATCCATTACCTAATACATGTAATGGATAGACGTTGCTGATCCATTACCTATTACCGGTAGTTTGTTCGTTGATTATGCCTAGTCAAGTGTTAGATGAATTAAGTCAAGTCTCAAAATGTCTCTTAGATAAAAGGTCATAGGTCCTGGCTTTGGGATGGCAAGAACATGTTCAGTGTTGGTGTTACATGTAAGTTACTGTCATTCCTACATGTTCGTGTCCTACATGTACACCGCAGTTTATTTCATTACATGGCCACAGTCGCCTTTAACATTTCCTACCTAAGTCGTGAACAAAGAATGACACTAGTTCAACAGCATAATAAGACTGCCAGAATTTATTGGTTTTATTTGACCAAGAGTTCTTGAATTCAAGCCTTGTGTTTTGGTGTTCAGGTGTAACCTTTAGAACACCAACACTAAACACAAGCACCTTCCCAGCCCTCAGACTTGACCTTGACCACAATCAGATTGGTGTATGTGTTCTGTCTGGTGTTTGATATGGTGACTAAAAGTGAACCTCTTGTTTTTAGCTCAGCTGACCAAAGGTCAGTGGAGCTTCAGTGGCGTCAGTCTGGCTATCAGTCCATCAGTCCGTCACTCCGTCAGTCTGTCACTCCATCTGTCCAATTATGCCGACGTTTTGTAACCATAACAGCTAGAGACTCCAAATTTCATCATTCAGAAAAGCTATGAGTTTGTAATTAACATCCATTTTGTACATTCTTTCATTTCAAATGAACAAAATGTACGTGTACCTTCGCAGCGAGGGGGCGAGAGAACTCTGAAAAGAAATATACCATTGTGAAGTGAGGCCATTGTCCGGTACCATCGTTCCTGTTTTACTACTTAATTGCATTGATTGATTGAATGTGGATGGCTTACCAAAAAGAAGAGTGTTACCTGGGTACCTACCTGGCTAACATGGCTAAGGTGCTGAGATAAGTGATTTGTTTGATCTCCCTTTTGAAAATCAAGTTGTTGAGTACGAATTTCACCAAAGTTTTTGAAAATCTCTGGCAAAATATACTTCATTCCTGGCTGTAATTAAGACGCACATCAATATCCTTCAAATTGTTATGCATGAGATGCCATGGGGTTTAAGTAACTAAATGATCATAAAATGCTGTATGATGATGCTACTTTTCATGCTTGGGGGTGGCGTGTGGCCAAACTTGCATTAACCGGTATTTTGTGGGCAGGGAAATCCTTAGTGCAAAGAACTGGTGTTGGACAGCTGGGTATGAAGTACATTAGGCCTATACATGTATGTCATACATGTGCATGTATAACTACACTGAACTCACCAGTTCACAATTCTTTTATAGTACATGTAGACCCTCTCAATGGATGTTGAGGGCTAATAATTTGAATTGAACCATCTGTCAGATGAAGTATATTTTTGTGCGTGTGAATCAAGTTCTGTTCATCCTCAATGAGAATGAGAGTCCTGGGGAACTTAGGGATGGAAGTCCACCTAAGAACCATGGTGTGTGTGGTAGTGGTGTGAAAAATTGAGGTAGAATACAAAAATATTGAGGTAAAACATGTATATGTACAGGCATTGACTAAAGTTTATCTACACCTAATATCTTGGATTTCAAATACTAATGACAACTTGTTCAGCTATTGAAATGTGCGGGTTCACCAAGGCCATGAACCCTTCTGCCTCAATGTTGGAAATTTCAAGATATCAAAATTACGTAATACATGTATTGTAGCGCATAAGAAAAAAACTTAAAGATCAAAATTATTTTGTAATTTTAACAAATTTGGTGCGATAGTATTTGAAATACATGTATTCAAGCTTGGAGGAAGTGTGATTCCTCCAAGATTCAAGATATCAAGTGTAGGTAAACTTTTGTCAATGCCTCTACATCACTGTACCATCCTCACCATATTCGAAAAAGGGGGTCGTGTTTGGTAATGTCCATGACATTTTGGGTCCTGAAGCAGAAACTGCTGGGTGTTAATTTACATGTACCACCAAAAGTAATGAGTATGTTTTAAAGCAGTTGGTCGCCAAATTCATAGTGTGTTGCCCTGTTTTCATATACCTCTGTACGTGAATTGAAAATGTCATGGGCATTTACCATTGTTTACTTTTAAAATGGACTGTAGTAGGCCTGTGTTTGGTCAGTCACTTTTAGAATTACATGTATAGCAACATTTAGGCCTATCATTTGTATCATGAGGAAATCTAGAAACCAACAGTTTATGTAATGCGTGTTCTTCATTTGACCGACCAGAAAATATATGATAAGATCACAATGCATCTTGATATCTGTGTTGATTTTCTATCCACGGCCAAGTCTCCCCAACCTGAAACCTCAGTGAGGAGAACGCGTTCTTGGTCAGGTGTAACATCTGTGAGTGTTTCTGTAGCTCAGTGTTCCCCAACAATAGACATGGCCTAGAATGGTGATTGTTGGGTTAGTTGCCGCTTTAATCCGTCAGGAGGGAAACAATAAGAACAAGATGACATTGTAAATGTCTGATGGTTCCCGCTTGTTAAGAGGACCTTACAGGCATGACAGGCAGCCTGCTGGCAGCCATTTTGATGTGCTCAAATCAAATCATCAGGTTTGACCTTGACCTTGACCTCTGATCATCAAGGCCATTGCATAATCAAAATGGGCATCCTCAGTAACCTAATAGTGGGTGATATCATGCTTCCACCTCTGCCATAGGCAGAGATATATCAAATTATCAAAGTATGACCTTGACCTTGACC